>OX328126.1:87472650-87587084 GCA_946811695.1 Gonocerus acuteangulatus
ACGTAAAGCGAATTATCAGACAAAGTGTCCTGGTTTGGGCTTTAATTTGATAGCGGTGTGTCTTAAATCCCGAAAGGTAGTTGGTGGTAATCGCAGTGTACCCTGAGCCGAGGGCTGAATGTCCTTCTGGAAGGCCTATTCTCTAGTAAAACACTTCAAGGAAATGGTTAGTACTTCCTTTAGGTGGAAGAACAAGGTAAATATCCTGGAAGACCTGTTCTTACCACACTGTAACCACTTAATGTAAGCCCTTTATCAGGACCTTGTTCTTATCTAAGCTCTTATCTACTGATAATGTGTGTTTATGTATTAAGGTTTTTTTTGATTGTGTGTTTAACGGCGTATCAACGATTAGGCTATGTATTAGTGTGTTTGTGCGTATATAAAATGATACTATTTCTTTAAGAAGTATATTTTATCATTTCTTATCCTCTATATATATATATATTGATATAATAATTCTCTTTGAATAAAAAACTCTTCTAAAAAAATTTTGATCTGAAATCTTACGTTCTGCTACGTGGATCTTCGGTAACTCTTATATAAATAGGCAACCCAAGTGGTTAAAATAGCTTAAAAAAAAAAAAAAAAAAAAAAAAAAAAAAAAAAAAAAAAAAAATGCATCAAGATAATGAAAGTTATTGATATGAAGAGTTGAGACCTTCATCTATTGGTATTACGGTGATTACGATATTAAGAATATTGTAATAGTATCCTAATTTATAAAAGACGACGGGATTACGGTGGTAATTGCAAAAATGTTGGGATTACCTTCGTACTCACAGGTTATGAAAACGTTCATAATCACAGATAGGTTATGAATATAAACGTTCGTAATCACTGAAAGGTTATGATTACAGTTGTTTGACAGGGGAAAAACGTTTGATTACAGTTGTAATTACAGAAATAAAAGTTGTAATAGGAGGCTTAATCACAGAAATAGATGTAATTACAGTAGTAATTACAGAAAAATGTTGTAATTACGAGTGTAATCACAAAAAAAGTTTGCGATTACGAGTGCAATTATAATCAAAGATGTGATTATGAATGAACGTGTAATCACTCTAGTAGTCACGATTATAATCGGAATCACTTCTCGAGAATCTGTGATTATAATCGTAATCGTAATTATTTTATTTAATTTATTTGCTTAAAGAGCTCCACAAGAAGGGTGACCTGCACAAAGAAAGTTAATAATAAAATAATAAGGAAATAGTATTAAATTAAATTCATAATTAATATTTAATTGTACTTGTTCATAAAAATATACACAACACGAAATAAATAAGTGATAAAATGATGGTATAATTAAAATAATAAAACAAATTATAAAATAATAAGTAAGATCGAACCTAAAGAAAAATATACTTGTAAAAAATAGATTAACCACAACTCTGCGTTAGATTATAGAAATAGCATTTCCTTGAAGAGACTCCTTCCCAATTCTCTCATTTGCTCCAATCAATAACCAAACCAAATCCATGGCAATGATTCCTTAATCCCTATTAAAGGCTCTAAATATTCTGATTGAAAGCGTCAGTTGATTGATCCGCTAGATAAAGGGAGTTGATTGGCCTACAGCTAGAACTAACCAGCTAACTATCTAACTAACCTGACCGGTGGATTGGGCTAACTCCTTACAGATCCCTGCAACGAACTAAACTAAATCTCTAAGGTTCATCTTCGGGGTTTAGTGTCTCGCTTCAGTAATTAGTAGTTTGTCTCTACTGGAGAGACTTGCCGGAACTTTCGGCTCAGATCGAGAGATTGCCTCATCATCAGGCCCGAACTTGGGGGTTCTGTATACACAAACTCTATGTGGTACTCGATCAACACGCCCTGAGTTTCATATTAAACATACGAAGGAGGAGACACGCTATAATCCCGAAGTTCTATCTAACCACATTACATGTTCTCCATATTCTCTAAATCGGGTAATAATCCAGGTTACAACATTTAATTAAATTCCGAAAAATATCTGCAATTCTTTGACAATTCTGTCTAATGAGCAAGAAAATGAATCCATAACATCTATTTCTCGCTTCCTTTTTCTCTCAATCTCTAAATATATATATATATATATATATATATATATATATATATATATATATATATATATATAGAGGGGACCCGCATTGATGTGTCATAACTTTAGGGTTTTATTCTGCATCCCATTTCTTGTTAAATGACGCAAAAATGAGCGTCCTATCTCAATACTTAGCAGAGCTATTGAAATTTTTGACTTTTTTCAAAACTATTGGGGTTCTTTATGAAAAACTTTGTTTTCCGGATTTCTGGTTAATGTATCGTAAATGACAACAACATTTTTAGACTCTACATTAAATATTCAATAAGAAACATGAGTTATTGAAATGTTGTCATGTGAATTAAGAGACGTATAGATGTGAACTACTGCTATTAGCGTTTTCTTAACTCATTCAATATTTTCTTAATCAGCTATTTGTAGACTTAGCGGTTTGCCTCCGCCTCAAAAGTTGCCTCATTTAATATGCTTTAAAATTGTACCTCGTTGTTTTTACGAGTCTTTCTTTTAAACTTCTATAAGACTGCGAGAGACTGGGTCATCCTTTCTTCGTAATGAAGGCGACCAAATCCAGACAGCATTAAGAGCAGATTGTTGCAGAAGAAATTGTGTCCAAGGCCACTTTGATAATAATTCTGAGACCAACGAACTTCGAAAGGGACTAAACGCCATACTATCTTCAAAAAGTTCAAAATGTATCACCGAAGAGATTGAATTCTAGTATTTAATTTCTTGAAACAATTATGGAATATGAATGGAGGGAGGAAGAAACCGCGCTAAAAACGGCTGATAATTCGGGTGACAATTCTTATTGATAGACTATGTCACTAATGTCCAAAGATCTGTAATCTCTTCTCAGAAATATATACAGGGTCTCCCGCATTGATGTGTCAGAGCTTTAGGGTTTTATTCTGCACCTCATCTATCTTTCGCTTCCGTTTTCTCTCAATCTCTAAATATATATATATATATATATATATATATATATATATATATATATATATATATACAGTGTCTCCCGCACTGATGTGTCATAACTTTAGGGTTTTATTCTGCTCCTCATCTATCTCTCGCTTCCTTTTTCTCTCAATCTCTAAATATATATATATACAGGGTCTCATGCACTGATGTGTCATAACTTTAGGGTTTTATCCTATCTATCTCTCGCTTCCTTTTTCTCTCAATCTCTAAATATATATATATATATATATATATATATATATATATATATATATATATATAATATATATATATATATATATATATATATATATATATATACTGGGTCTCCCGCGCTGATGTGTCAGAACTTTAGGGTTATTCTGCACCTCATTTGTTGTTAAATGACTCAAAAATGAGCGTCCTATCTCAATATTTAGCAGCAGTGTTGGGCAAAACTAACGTTAGTTCTCTAAACTAAACTAGATAGATATAGATAGATATTTATTTATTTGTGTAAGATATATCTTGTACAAATAATATCAATATTACATGCTTTGTTTCTTTCCATTTTGAGTCTGGTAAATCCTATAATACTATAACTATTTAACATCAAACGACAATATAAATTATGTATAGCTCTAAACTTAATATATTATAATAATTTACATCATTCATATATAATTTACATTAATAATTTGCATCATTCATATATTTATTTTATTACATATGTTATTTCAATGATGAAATATAAATAACATATAAATAAATAAATAAATAACAAACTAAACTAACGTTCTCTAACTAAAACTAAACTAATGCTGTATTTTTAGTTTTAGTTTTAGTTTAGTTTTAGATTTGAATACTTATTAATCATGTGGACTCCGTTTTTAATATGGTAATTACTTTAGTTTAGTAATAGAGACCTAAATTTGTGATTTTAGTTTAATTTTAGTTTTTAGTTTACTAATTTAGTTTTTCAAAGAACATATATCGAAATAACATATGATTTATATTAATTCATGTTATTTTTTTAAAACTAAACTAAACTAAAGCTTTAATTTAGTTTTTAGTCAATTCCCAAAGATTCAGTTTTAGTTTAGTTAAAATCCATTAATTAGTGTAATTTTAGTTTTGTTTTAGGTTGCAATTTTTAGTTTATTCCAAAAAGTGAATTTAGTTTTAATTTTAGTTTTAGTTTTTAGTTTTGCCCAACATTGCTTAGCAGAGCTATTGAAACATTTGACTTTTTTCAAAACTATCGGGATTCTTTATGAAAAACTTTGTTTTCCTGATTTCTGGTTAATACATCGTAAATGACAACAACATTTTTAGAATCTACATTAAATATTCAATAAGAATCGTCAGTTATTATGTTGTCACGTGAAGTAAGAGCCTATTGTTAAGTGTACTAATGTTAGGGTGGGTTTACACTTACTAGTTATTGCAGGATATTTCTATCAGAGAGAAATTGCGACTACTGAAAACCATGTAAAATGTATGTCTGCAATAAATTGCTCATGGTAGCAATTATACATGGGTTTTCAGTAGTCGCAATTTCTCTCCGATATAAATATCCTGCAATAACTATCAAGTGTAAACCCACCCTTATTAGAGTTTCCTTAACTCCTTCAGTATTTTCTTAATCAGCTATTTGTAGACTTAGCGGTTTGCCTGCACCTAAAAAGTTGCCTCATTTAATGTGCTTTAAAATGGTACCTCGTTGTTTTTACGAGTCTTTCTTTTAAACTTCTATAAGACTGCGAGAGACTGGGTCATCCTTTCTTCGTAATGAAGGCGACCAAATCCAGGCAGCATTAAGAGCAGATTGTTGGAGATGAAATTGTGCCCAACGCCAGTTTGATAATAATTCTGAGACCAACATCCGAAGAGCATCAGCTGCATTAGAAATATCGCTGCAGGAAATACGGCGAACTTCGAAAGGGAATAAACGCCATACCATCTTCAAAAAATTCAAAATGTATCAAAAGAGTTTGAATTCTAGTATTTGATTTCTTGGAACAATTATGGAATATGAATGGGGGGAGGAAGAAACCGCGCTAAAAACGGCTGATAATTCGGGGTGACAATTATTGATAGACTTTGTCAGTAATGTCAATAGATCAGTAATCTTGTCCTAGAAATATATTTTACTTGAATTCTTAAAATTTGGCAGAAGGTCCGGTGGCCGTGAGTGTTAAGGCCTGAGCACTTAACACGCCGTGCCAAGGATCGAGGGTTCGATTCCCACAAGAGGTGGTGGTTTTTCTCTGGAAGAAAAGGAAAGTCCCCAGCCCTATCCTGGCTAGAAAATGGTGGTCAACTATAGATAACCCGTCCTAAAATTCTGTGTTAATTACAATAAACGTTAAAATTTGAGAATACCAGAGTCTATTAGATTGCCCCTGCGTTTTGTTTACTTGAACAGTATATACAACTAAATAAAACTGGACGGCCAAAATTTGATGACGAGACGAAATGTTGTTCTGTTTTCCCAAAGGATGTGCACATAGGATACAGTCCAATCTGTTTAGATTGGCTAATCCAAAGAACCCAGAGGTGCGATAGTATGGGATTGTGGAAGATCTGTCTATAAGCAGGAATGGAGGTGGAATCTGTGGAACTTGTTATACCGAAACAGGAGGTGGAAAAAAACCAAGAAGAAATTGCTAAAACCAAATCCTGTTCTCCACTGGGGAAATCAAACATATTTCCTTATTCCTGCAATGGTTTAGTCTTGTTCTTTGAAAATATCTGTATTATCTTTACTAGATACTAATGCCACCCTTAATTAAACTTAAAATCGGTCTGAATGGTGGTTTAGCGACCGAATTATTGATTAGAAAATTAATTAGAGATATTTTAATACTTAAATAACATCATATAAACATTTTTGGCATATTAAAATATTTTGGAAATCATCTTTTTAAATTAAAATTTAAAAAACACAAAAAAAAAAATGTTGGTACGTTGTACGCAAATGTACATCTTCTGGTACATTGTAAACTATAACTATAACGACTATATATATATATATATATATATATATATATATATATATATATATATATACTATATATGATGAAAATGATAAAATCGGCCATCGGGGGAGAGGTTTTGTCAGTTTTACATTTTTAATAAAGGAACACTGGTCGCATTTTGAAAGTTATAAGTATTATTTGATTTCAATAATTACATAACCGAACATTTCCAACTATGTAAGCATTTACATCTAATTAAATAGTTACTGGAGTTTATCTTTAATATAGCGAAAGTATGTTTTCCAGAAATATTCGGTCGAATATTGTAATTTCTCCCAGGGCTGCAGCTCTATCGGGGATAGGGAATAAATAGAGGCCCGCCCTAATTCCCCTTAGTCCATGTTTTCTTGACAGATAGACTATTTATAGCCACAGCTGTGCATTTAGGCTGTGCATGTGCACTCTTGTGGTCATATAGATCATATACTACAAGGTTTACTGCGGTTCAGGAAACTGGATGCTCTATGGAAATAGGAAATCTCATTGGAAGGACAATAACAAGAAACGAATCAAGATTCCATCTAATGAAACAGCAAGGGCCGTGTTTGCACGATTCTATTGCTACCTGCAGACTTATCGTGGTCTGATGATCAAGCAGACTGCATTGGATACTATCACTAATGAGTACTACTAATGGATTGTATAGCTCGCTGCAGACATACCGTGGTCTGATGATCAAGCAGACTGCATTGGATACTATCGCAGATGAGTACTACTAATGGATTGTATAGCTCGCTGCAGACATACCGTGGTCTGATGATCAAGCAGACTGCATTGGATACTATCACTAATGAGAACTACTAATGGATTGTATAGCTCGCTGCAGACATACCGTGGTCTGATGACACTGTTCTGCAAAAAAAAACTTTTCTCCCCTTCCTTGAACAATTTTGCCTGTTTCTCATGTTTTCAGGTGTGCTGAGTCCGAATCTGAACTCAGAAAAATTCTATCACCCTCTGATTTTGAGAGAAAAGAGGAGAAACTTGGAAAAAATGAAAAATTGTATTTGAAAATTATTGTCTTTATTATAACAGATTTTTTTTTCTTTTTCAACGGTAAAATATAATTAATTGAATCTTGCAAGCTATCAGGTATAATACTAGATATGACACAACTCAAAAAATATACACACATCGTCAATGAGTATTTTTTTTTCTTTTGTACTCTTCCTCCTCTGTCTCCCGCTGCAGTGTCCAGTAGTAATCCGCCAGCTTCTTCTCATTCCATTTGCCAGTATATCTTTTTTCCATTCTGGATATGTCTTGGTGGAATCGTTCTCCATGTTCGTCCGAAACTGCACCCAAATTTGGGGCGAAAAAATCTAGGTGACTATGCAGGAAATGTATTTTTAAGGACATATTGCATCCCAATGTTTTATATGAAGTAAGCAGTTCTTGGACTATTTTTCGGTAGTCTCTAGATTTTTCGTTTCCCCAAAACTTAGCACATACCTCTCGGAAAGCAATCCAAGCCTTTTTCTCAGTAGTATTTAACTTTGCTTCAAAAGTGAGGTCCTTGAGTAGATGTCGAATTTGGGGTCATACACTTTTAGCCATATTTCTTCAACCACTTGTAATATTCCCATCAATTTTTTTTTCGTTCAAATATACTTCATTGCGCTCAAAATCATCGGGCTTTTGAATTTTTTTCATTATGTTTTGATGCCAAAAAAAATTCGTCAAATTTACAAAAAACTCACATTTTTGGATAAAAAAACTAGAATTTCACAAGAAACTGTGCGTGATAGACAGAATCTGACTTCAAATTCGTGTTCAGCACATTTGAAAACAGTAAGAAAGCATGTTTTGGTTTGAAGGAGGATTTTCGTGCAGAACAGTGTGATCAAGCAGACTGCATTGGATACTATCACAGATGAGTACTACTAATGGATTGAATAGCTCGCTGCAGACATACCGTGGTCTGATGATCAAGCAGACTGCATTGGATACTATCACTAATGAGAACTACTAATGGATTGTATAGCTCGCTGCAGACATACCGTGGTCTGATGATCAAGCAGACTGCATTGGATACTATCACTAATGAGAACTACTAATGGATTGTATAGCTCGCTGCAGACATACCGTGGTCTGATGATCAAGCAGACTGCATTGGATACTATCACAAATGAGAACTACTAATGGATTGTATAGCTCGCTGCAGACATACCGTGGTCTGATGATCAAGCAGACTGCATTGGATACTATCACAAATGAGAACTACTAATGGATTGTATAGCTCGCTGCAGACTTATCGTGGTCTGATGATCAAGCAGACTGCATTGGATACTATCACAAATGAGAACTACTAATGGATTGTATTGATCGCTGCAGACTTATCGTGGTCTGATGATCAAGCAGACTGCATTGGATACTATCACTAATGAGAACTACTAATGGATTGTATAGCTCGCTGCAGACATACCGTGGTCTGATGATCAAGCAGACTGCATTGGATACTATCACAGATGAGTACTACTAATGGATTGTATAGCTCGCTGCAGACTTACCGTGGTCTGATGATCAAGCAGACTGCATTGGATACTATCACTAATGAGAACTACTAATGGATTGTATAGCTCGCTGCAGACATACCGTGGTCTGATGATCAAGCAGACTGCATTGGATACTATCACAGATGAGTACTACTAATGGATTGTATAGCTCGCTGCAGACATACCGTGGTCTGATGATCAAGCAGACTGCATTGGATACTATCACTAATGAGAACTAATAATGGATTGTATAGCTCGCTGCAGACATACCGTGGTCTGATGATCAAGCAGACTGCATTGGATACTATCACTAATGAGAACTACTAATGGATTGTATAGCTCGCTGCAGACTTATCGTGGTCTGATGATCAAGCAGACTGCATTGGATACTATCACAAATGAGAACTACTAATGGATTGTATAGCTCGCTGCAGACTTATCGTGGTCTGATGATCAAGCAGACTGCATTGGATACTATCACAAATGAGAACTACTAATGGATTGTATAGCTCGCTGCAGACTTATCGTGGTCTGATGATCAAGCAGACTGCATTGGATACTATCACAAATGAGAACTACTAATGGATTGTATAGATCGCTGCAGACTTATCGTGGTCTGATGATCAAGCAGACTGCATTGGATACTATCACTAATGAGAACTACTAATGGATTGTATAGCTCGCTGCAGACATACCGTGGTCTGATGATCAAGCAGACTGCATTGGATACTATCACTAATGAGAACTACTAATGGATTGTATAGCTCGCTGCAGACATATCGTGGTCTGATGATCAAGCAGACTGCATTGGATACTATCACTAATGAGAACTACTAATGGATTGTATAGCTCGCTGCAGACATACCGTGGTCTGATGATCAAGCAGACTGCATTGGATACTATCACTAATGAGAACTACTAATGGATTGTATAGCTCGCTGCAGACTTATCGTGGTCTGATGACCAAGCAGACTGCATTGGATACTATCACTAATGAGAACTACTAATGGATTGTATAGCTCGCTGCAGACTTATCGTGGTCTGATGATCAAGCAGACTGCATTGGATACTATCACTAATGAGAACTTCTAATGGATTGAATAGCTCGCTGCAGACTTATCGTGGTCTGATGATCAAGCAGACTGCATTGGATACTATCACAGATGAGTACTACTAATGGATTGTATAGCTCGCTGCAGACTTATCGTGGTCTGATGATCAAGCAGACTGCATTGGATACTATCACTAATGAGAACTACTAATGGATTGTATAGCTCGCTGCAGACATACCGTGGTCTGATAATCAAGCAGACTGCATTGGATACTATCACAGATGAGTACTACTAATGGATTGTATAGCTCGCTGCAGACTTATCGTGGTCTGATGATCAAGCAGACGGCATTGGATGCTATCACTAATGAGAACTACTAATGGATTGAATAGCTCGCTGCAGACTTATCGTGGTCTGATGATCAAGCAGACTGCATTGGATACTATCACAAATGAGAACTACTAATGGATTGTATAGCTCGCTGCAGACTTATCGTGGTCTGATGATCAAGCAGACTGCATTGGATACTATCACAAATGAGAACTACTAATGGATTGTATAGATTGCTGCAGACATACCGTGGTCTGATGATCAAGCAGACTGCATTGGATACTATCACTAATGAGAACTACTAATGGATTGTATAGCTCGCTGCAGACTTATCGTGGTCTGATGACCAAGCAGACTGCATTGGATACTATCACAAATGAGAACTACTAATGGATTGTATAGATCGCTGCAGACTTATCGTGGTCTGATGATCAAGCAGACTGCATTGGATACTATCACAAATGAGAACTACTAATGGATTGTATAGATCGCTGCAGACATACCGTGGTCTGATGATCAAGCAGACTGCATTGGATACTATCACAAATGAGAACTACTAATGGATTGTATAGCTCGCTGCAGACTTATCGTGGTCTGATGACCAAGCAGACTGCATTGGATGCAATAAAAAATGAGTATTACTGATGGATAGTATAGCAATCTGCAGACATACCGTAGTTTGATGACCAAGTAGATTACATTTGATGCACCCAAAAAATTAATACCACTGAAGGCTGGTATTGATATCTCCTGGCATATCGTGGTTTGATGACCGCACTGACTGCATTTGATACAACAAGAAATGAATGAAACTGATGGATGACAAAGCAGTCTGCTGACATACCCTGGTTAGATGACCGCACTGACTGCATTTGATGCAAGAAGATATGAATGCAACTGATGGATGCCACAGCTATCTTCAGACATACCATGGTTTGATGACCGCACTGACTACATACGATTCAACAAGAAATAAAATCTCCTGAAAGATGCCACAGCTATCTTCAGACATACCGAGGTTTGATGACGAAGCAGACTGAATTCGCTGATGACCCTCTACTCGATTCCCACTAATCTCATCACCAGATCCAAACTGGACTGTAATGCAGATCCCCAATGATAAATGTGCTTAGCTTGATCCTAGTTCTTGCAGGTCGGGGCTGTCTCTCGGGATTTAGGTAGAAGAAGGACCATTAATCACAATCAGAGATCCGTTAGCAGCTTAGTATGATCGGCAAATCTTACTAAAGAGAATTTCTCTTAATGTCTTCTATCTAATCGGTCTCTGATGTCAGCCTTTTTGTGTTTTTCTTTGCCTTACTTAGACATAGAGAAATAATTTACAATTTATATAGGCGTTAAATTTCATAATATTTTATATTTTGGTGGCTTGTAGTTTGTTATGAAATTATAGAAAACGTCATATTTATTTTCGTCAAGGGTATTTTCATTCATAGGAATCATTTCCAAACACTCTTCCTTAGCCGAAATGTCACCGAATACAATTGGGCTAAGAATACACGGCTGAGCGATACGGATGTACATTCCATGAATCAGTTTTTAGTTTATCTGCAAGCCTTGTGACAGTCGGACGAGATAACTGTTCTCTATTAGCAGGAATAATCTCTGTCTTAATTTCAAAATATGAAAATAAATCCTGACCCGCTTCAATAAATGTTTCCTTCACAACTATATTCAAATGTTTTTTTTTGTTTCGTCATTATATGAGATATTTTAAACAACTCCATTGTAGAAGCTTTTGATTGCTTGGCTGGTCTTGTAAATATATAATATATCAAAAAATACCTTTCCTCCAGGCGAAACATTTAAATCGGCCCAAACGAAGTCCTGTAACATTCCCGCCAAAAACGCCGCTCGAAGTCTCTAGCCTAATCGGAGAGATCCAAAAACTCCTTTTTTCTTCGATAAGTACTAAGCGTTCCCTTGACAAGTTCCTTTGATAAAGCCGGCTGTTTCCGCTAGCAGGGGGTATTATTACAATTTCATTAAATTCTTCTGTAGCTACCTATCTACTAAAACAATCATCTTTTTTTTTTTTTTTTTTTTTTTATAATTTATTTATGAGCACCCCGCATTGACAGCGTTTCGCCCAGGTACACATATAAAATAGAAATACATAACAACAACAAAATAGTTACAATATTACATAATTACAAATCCAATTACATTATTGTGTGTTTTAATCTAATTATACAATTAAGTTTGTGAATAACATACAGCTAAAAGTAAAATTAACTAGTAAAAAACAATACATTTTTAAGAAAAACTTATAATTATAAAGGAAACGAAGAAAATAGTTCCTATGTACAATATGACTATATATAATCGCAACAGTTTCTATTTACAATATAGGTTCTATGCATAATATGACAACATACATAAGAACAATAGCCCCATGTACAATCAATAGGAAGGATCCTATGTAAAATAATGATGAATAAATGAATTAATCACGTCATGAGTGATGATTATAAAAAGAATCAAAGACAATGAATTAAGAAAATTAAGTGGTTGTTGTAATACATACTACACCCACATGTTGACTATTTGAGGAGTTTGGTCTGGGGTTTGTTAAATTTTGTTAAAAATATTGTTGTTTTTAAGAAAGGTAAGTATAGCGTTGATATGGTGACTGCTATCACGGAGTAGTTCGTTCATGTCTCGTGGAATTTCCAAGTCTTGTCTCAAATTACAGTCTGTCAGTATATGTTGAACTGTGAGGTCTTTGTTACAGATTTGGCACAGCGGTTTATCAGACTTTGTCATAAGGTATTCATGAGTTATACGTGTGTGGCCTATCCTTAGTCTGGCTAACATTACTTCTTTTCGCCTTGAATCCCTGTATGACGAAGCCCAGTCGCTTACGGTCTGTTTAATTTGTCGAAGTTTGTTTTCTGTTATGCTCGACCAGTTAAGTTGCCATTTGTCTTTTATGCTGACTTACAAGCAAAACTTGTGACGGAGGAACCAACTTATGGCCAACTTAAATTGTACCACAAAGAAGTTTCACGGCAAAAATAAAAACGACATAAAAACAATCATCTGTAAATAGTTCTATATCGGAGATTTTTTTTCAGCACCCCTGATATATAATATAGTAATACATGAACTTATGTAGCTTGATGAATCTTTTCCATTGCTCATTTATTAATTATATGTCTATTGGCATATTACTTTATTTATTTATTTTTTGTTCGTTTTTTAACGGCGCATCAACTATTTGGCTATTAGCGCCGGGCTATCTAGAGGTTGCCACCCTTTTATAATGCCAACAGCACGAGGTCGGTGGCCCATTCACGTACTGACCACGCCCGACGTTGCTTAACTTCGTTGATCTACGGGAACCGGTGCATTCAACGTGGCTATGGCCGTTGGCCATATTACTTTATTATTCTTATGTTAGTACATTCCTACAAGATGTCCCTGGAAACCTGTTTCTTTGGCTCAGAATAGAGAAATAGATAAACAAATACAAACGAGCACGCTTACGTTTCTTATATATTCTATTTGTAAATGTTTGTGTCGATGGAGAGATTCGTTTTTCCTAAACCCACTCTATATAGAGAGAAATAAAAAAAATCTTAAGGATGGAACTGAGGAAGAGGAATTGATAAGATCAACCGTAAAGAAACGCAAAGGAAAACTAATTGCCTCAAATACAACAGGCGTTTATAAGGGCCACAGTAAGAAAAAGGATGGGGATTTCCTATGTGAGCTGTGTGGGGCACATCGAGGAGGTAAAACTAGATACCGTAGGAGAGTAAAGGAACGGAAAAACGGTAAGAGAGTCTATATAGTGTTTAACATGTTATTGATATAGTGTTTAACATGTTATTGATATAGTGTTTAACATGTTATTGATATAGTGTTTAACATGTTATTGATATAGTGTTTAACATGTTATTGATATAGTGTTTAACATGTTATTGATATAGTGTTTAACATGTTATTGATATAGTGTTTAACATGTTATTGATATAGTGTTTAACATGTTATTGATATAGTGTTTAACATGTTATTGATATAGTGTTTAACATGTTATTGATATAGTGTTTAACATGTTATTGATATAGTGTTTAACATGTTATTGATATAGTGTTTAACATGTTATTGATATGGTGTTTAACATGTTATTGATATAGTGTTTAACATGTTATTGATATAGTGTTTAACATGTTATTGATATAGTGTTTAACATGTTATTGATATAGTGTTTAACATGTTATTGATATGGTGTTTAACATGTTATTGATATAGTGTTTAACATGTTATTGATATGGTGTTTAACATGTTATTGATATAGTGTTTAACATGTTATTGATATAGTGTTTAACATGTTATTGATATAGTGTTTAACATGTTATTGATATAGTGTTTAACATGTTATTGATATGGTGTTTAACATGTTATTGATATAGTGTTTAACATGTTATTGATATAGTGTTTAACATGTTATTGATATAGTGTTTAACATGTTATTGATATGGTGTTTAACTTGTTATTGATATAGTGTTTAACATGTTATTGATATAGTGTTTAACATGCATTGGATCGGCAGTCATTGTAAATGGCACTATTTACAAGCAAAAACATCCAGCGCTGTACAATATACTAGAGGCTGAACTCCATGCAATACTTCTTGCCCTCACTAACACTCCTTCATCACAACACACAAACATTATCATCTGTACAGATTCCCTTAGTTCACTACACATATTACAGAACTTATACAGTCAACATCCCAAAGCAATCCAAATCAAACAACACATCTACAATTTACAACTTTCAGGCATATATACAACAATATATTGGCTGCCAGGACATGAAGACCTAGGACTTAGTACAACTGCAGACGAACAAGCAAAATTGGCTACTCAAGACTTAACAATTCAACCACTAGATATTTTTTACCAGGACCTTACGAGACAGGCTAAACACCAAATCACAAACAAATGGCAAAATGACTGGACAAACCTATCTACCAACAACAAACTGCGACAAAAAAAACATCGTGGAATGGCCTTCCAGTCACAGACAAAACAGAAGAGAAGAAGTAGTACTAACTAGACTCAGAATTGGACATACACGAATAACACACGAGTACTTAATGACTAAAAAAGAAAAGCCTACATGTAAAATATGTAACACCGAACTAACCGTAAGACACATACTAACAGAATGCCGACAACGTCAAAATCTAGACTTATCATATGACATGACCGAATTACTTACTGACAGCAGTCCACACATACCAGCAATCCTTACACACCTGAAAACTATTAATATGTATGGAAAAATTTAACATTTTCAACCACCCCCCCCCCCCCTTTTTTTTTTTTTTTTTTTTTTTTTTTTTTTTTTTTTTTTTTTTTTTTTTTGTCAATATTATATTCAAACAATTACAATAAAAAACATAAGGAAGCTATTACGCCACTTGGTAAACTGTAAAGAACGAATAACTGGTAATGAATGAATATGTAACTATGTCTAATTGTGTAATTCGATTTATAACTGATTGATCAACCAGATGTTTATAAATAATACTATTTGTTTTTAGATGTATATATGTATTGTTTGTTTTTAGATGTATATATGTATACCATTTGTTTTTAGATGTATATATATATATATTGTAACTGATGTATATATGCAATAACTGTGTAGAGCAAAGCGCCTTAGATGCGCATGGATGCTCATAAATAAATATTTAAAAAAAAAAAAAAAACATGTTATAGTGTCAGTGTGTGATGTGAAGTGTATTTCAGCAAAATTTAATGAAATTGTAATAACACCCCTGCTAGCGGAAAAAGCCGGCTTTATCAAAGGAACTTGTCAAGGGAACGCTTAGTACTTATCGAAGAAAAAAGGAGTTTTTGGATCTCTCCGATTAGGCTAGAGACTTCGAGCGGCGTTTTTGGCGGGAATGTTACAGGACTTCGTTTGGGCCGATTTAAATGTTTCGCCTGCAGGAAAGGTATTCTTTTACATATTACATATTTACAAGACCAGCCAAGCAATCAAAAGCTTCTACAATGGAGTTGTTTAAAATATCTCATATAATGACGAAACAAAAAAAAAATATTTGAAGGAGTTGTGAACATTGAGTTGTGAAGGAAACATTTATTGAAGCGGGTCAGGATTTATTTTCATATTTTGAAATTAAGACAGAGATTATTCCTGCTAATAGAGAACAGTTATCTCGTCCGACTGTCACAAGGCTTGCAGATAAACTAAAAACTGATTCATGGAATGTACATCCGTATCGCTCAGCCGTGTATTCTTAGCCCAATTGTATTCGGTGACATTTCGGCTAAGGAAGAGTGTTTGGAAATGATTCCTATGAATGAAAAGACCCTTGACGAAAATAAAAAAACATGTTATAGTGTCAGTGTGTGATGTGCAGTGTATTTTGTCATGAAATCAGTGCGCAGGTGTTGCTTATGGAGATCTAGGGAACACGCAGAGCGCCAAGACGCTGCAGAGCGTCTACTAGTCGTCGTGTGATTTAAGGTAGTTCTTGCGAGAGTATGGTCGTTCTGGTGGTGTGAAGTCGTTATGGAGAGATTGTCTTGTTTGCCGACTTTAGGGGCACCAAGAATGCAGTTGTCTATGCATAATGCTATCGGTGTCTACATCTAACCCCGCATTGATCTAAAACTACGCCCTTTTTGGATAAGCTAGGAATGTTGTAGCTCCTTCGAGATTCAATGAATTGTTCATTAAATTGCAATTTCAAAGTGTTGCAATTATATAATACTATATCTTAAAAATGAAATGCATGAATTATTAGAAATGTTGAATTTTACTTTTTTAATATTAAGCGGTAACACTACCTTGCAACTTTGTTTACAATTTCCTATTTAAGAGCATAAATTTTAATTTGACCAATTTGAAAATTTTGTAGTCACTATTGAGCCAAAATGATGAAAACAGAAATTTTCTTGCAACATTTTTGGCTAGCGATTGCAGCAATTTTAAGCGGCTGAATTGGTACTTCGACCAGCTCATTTGACGCAGAATTTATGCTGTTTAATAATAATGAAATAGAGGACACTCCATCTGATGATGAACCTCAACCTGAGCACTCAAAAAGAATACAAATATAATTTAATCCCAATAGACAATATTTCATTAATTCGTGTGAGTGAATAAATGCATATCCACCTTTTTCATTTTCAAATACAGTGAAACCTCTCTATAGCGGACACCTCTGGGAGAACCTAAGTTGTCCAATATAGAGAGGTGTCCGCTATACAGGGGGATTGGTCGAAATGGATACGTACCGAATTTGTATATACAGTGAAACCTCTCTATAGCGGACACCTCTGGGAGAACCGAAGTTGTCTACTATAGAGAGGTGTCCGCTATACAGAGGGATTGGTCGAAATGGATACGTACCGAATTTGTATATACAGTGAAACCTCTCTATAGCGGACACCTCTGGGAGAACCGAAGTTGTCTACTATAGAGAGGTGTCCGCTATACAGAGGGATTGGTCGAAATGGATACGTACCGAATTTGTATATACAGTGAAACCTCTCTATAGCGGACACCTCTGGGAGAACCGAAGTTGTCTACTATAGAGAGGTGTCCGCTATACAGAGGGATTGGTCGAAATGGATACGTACCGAATTTGTATATACAGTGAAACCTCTCTATAGCGGACACCTCTGGGAGAACCGAAGTTGTCTACTATAGAGAGGTGTCCGCTATACAGAGGGATTGGTCGAAATGGATACGTGCCGAATTTGTATATACAGTGAAACCTCTCTATAGCGGACACCTCTGGGAGAACCAAAGTTGTCCACTATAGAGAGGTTTCCGCTATACAGAGGGGTTGGTCGAAATGGATACGTGCCGAATTTGTATATACAGTGAAACCTCTCTATAGCGGACACCTCTGGGAGAACCGAAGTTGTCTACTATAGAGAGGTGTCCGCTATACAGAGGGATTGGTCGAAATGGATACGTACCGAATTTGTATATACAGTGAAACCTCTCTATAGCGGACACCTCTGGGAGAACCAAAGTTGTCCACTATAGAGAGGTTTCCGCTATACAGAGGGGTTGGTCGAAATGGATACGTACCGAATTTGTATATACAGTGAAACCTCTCTATAGCGGACACCTCTGGGAGAACCAAAGTTGTCCACTATAGAGAGGTTTCCGCTATACAGAGGGGTTGGTCGAAATGGATACGTGCCGAATTTGTATATTTAATTCATGTTTTCATTAACCATTTAATAATTATCCATCACAAGTTTCTTTAAAGTATATAGAAAGAAGTTCAATTAGTATAAACTTAAAAAAAGTTTTTATTCTAAAATGTTTAAAGCATAAAGAAGTTCTCGGACAAAATTTTTGTCACAATTTTCCGTCCATTTCTTCAAAATTTCGTCTTTATTTTTCAATATTTCTGCTGCTTGTGTTTTCCCTATCTTAAAAAACTCCTCAACTTTACGCACACCACATTTTTCGCGATTGGAAAATGTTATCACGTTAATTTTTTCTTTAAGTGTCAGAGTTTTCCGATTAGACATATTGAAGAGAAAGCACGATACTTACTCAACAAGAGCTAAAAACGAACTGAAAAGTGAAGAAAGGGAAATTCGGCCGAAGGAATGTGAACCGAACAGAGTTATGGAATATCCCGGAACCGTGATACCGCATAGGCAAAACAATAGTAACCTGCCAGCGGGAAAATCATATGCTTCTGCTGAAAAGGAAGAGGCTCCTGGTGTGAAATTCCTAGGAAGATATTACTAGTCACTATTCTGTATATATATCTTATTCTTACAAAGATTTTGTTATTGTTAACGCATTCTTCTGGAAACCTACACCGATGGGAACGCTTCTATAAATAACATTAGCTGTAATTGCCCGTAGTAAGGAGGTAAAAAATCATGTTCTTCTGTCCGTGTCCGTTGTACAGAGGTGTCCGCAATTTAGAGGTTTATTTTACCTATCGAAAAATTCGGGACTGTGAGAAAATGTCCGTTAATAGAGGTGTCCTCAATGCGGGACAGGCCGTGTAGTAGCTTGTACATTATGCTATCTGAGTCTACGTCCAACCTCACAAAAATTTAAAGCACCGTCATTGTTTGGTACGCTAGAAATGTGAGTAATGCTGTTGCTCGTCCGAGTTTCAATGAATTGTTCATTCGGACGCAATTTCAAAGTGGAATGAGAAATTTATATGTAGATATGTAATGTGTAATTTATATTACACCCTAAATATATGTACATAAACATGAAATGTGTGAATTATGAGAAATGTTGAATTAATCCTATTTAAGTTTCAATAATAAAAGTGTCTATTGTAGAATTTCCAACCGACAAGTTAAAACAGGCTAATATGCCGCTTTGATTCCTCCGTCCACCTTTCCTGCAGCGAAGTACCAGCTGATATATCATAGATAAGTATTTGTAGCATACCACCTAGCTACAGACGATAATGAAGTCCTAGTGTGAATATCAGTGGAGGAAGCCTGTTGTAAGCTGTAGGACTGTGAGTTTGAAGGTAGTGTGACATTATCACTACTTCTGATAACAATGTACTGGCCAGCTGTGAATGGATATTGTTCCTAGGCATTCTCTATCCAAATCAACAGGTGTTCGGCCTTTTCTCTTCCTCTCATGAGCTTAATTAATAAATTAAAAGGTTTTTTTGGTCAAAACATATTTCAGGGCAATTATCTTCTGATGGCCTCTAAAACGAACCAAGCAGAACTTCAGTTTTTCAGCAAATCCGCTTATATTGTAATAATGACATTAAAAGTCGGCCATAACCACGTTGAATGCACCGGTTCCCGTAGATCACCGAAGTTAAGCAACGTCGGGCGTGGCCCGTAACTGAATGGATGACCGACCACGTGCTGTAAGCATTATATGGGGGTGGCACCCTGTAAATAGCCCGGAGCTAATAGCATAATAGTTGATCCGCCGTTAAAAACGAAAAAAAAACAAAACAAATAACATTAAAAATGTCAATATTTCTTGATTAAAAATGTAAAATTTCCAAAACCTCTCTTGTGATTGCTCATTTTATCATAATAAATACTTTCCACTTCCACCTGGATTCATTTCTTTTTGGTTTATTTTTTTAACTGTGCTCATAATATTAATGTTAGCGGTTACATTTGAGCTAACGAAGTATTCCGGAAAAAATATTTTATTAATAGACATGAAACGTTTTGGGATCTTCGTATGTTTTCGTAAATATATATAACGAACGTTTAGGAATCGTGGTAAATGGAAGGTCACCATTCGAAAACTTACTAAATTTTCCACAAAAAAGGATCTGACGCAATGTTCGATAGGGCGATAAACCGATTTAGTTCATTTTCAGAACAATTTTTTTATCATTAAGTACCAACGACGTATCGCTACAATAAAACAGAAATTGCGACAGGTATGAGCAAATTAGTAATTTGGGCCCGGAGTAACCCCCCCCCCTCTCTCTCATAATGACTAGCTTTAGTTTATTTTTACAACACATTTTATTCTCTAGATGCCCAAATCGAATATGGAGTTTCGTTGAAATATAAAGAATATTACGACTAGTATGTGCAAATAACTACTTTGGCTCCGGAGACACTAGAAAAAAAGATCTTAAGTGCTTGCTCGGGATTTGAACTCAGGTCCTCCAACATATGAGTCCAGTGCTCTACCACTGAGCTAACCTCGTCCCCCATATATATATATATATATATATATATATATATATATATATATATATATATATGTTTGATGTTATTTTTCGTCGCTGGGATAGTATTTTTAGATGGAACGGCATCTTTCTCCAGCGGTGGTTACTATCCCAGCGACGAAAAATAACATCAAACATATAAAACCTTACGGCGAAGAAAATAGAAGCAGGAGGAGAAAAAAAAAAAAGGACGCAATACCATCAGCGCTGCCAACGGACAGAATCCCAACTACACCAGGGAGCTTCAACACCATTCGTCCGAATAAGGACACCTCCTCCCTCATCCTCCCTCTACCTGTGGCCCTTACGCACGCCTGTGGCGTTCGAGGTCCTTAGTTTTTCTTTGCGTTTCTGCACGTTTTTCTTTTACTTTCGTTTTCATCATGCCCTTCCTTGCATGCTTTTTATTTATCTTTTTCTCTAAAGTGGGGTATAGGGGGAAAAAAAAAAAAAAAAAAAAAAAAAAAAAAAAAAAAAAAAAAAAAAAAAAAAAAAAAAAAAAAAAAAAAATGTCATTCCCTTGGCTACCACCGAGGAAGAAACAAGTACCTGGCTGAAGGAGGTGGAGATGAATCCATCGAAATATTCCGGGAAGAAGTGAGGAGGAGTACCACCGCTGGAGAAAAATGCCGTTCCATCTAAAAATATATATATATATATATATATATATATATATATATATATATATATATATATATATTAACGGGGGTGATAGCTCCTTTCCACCGGGGGAAAGTATTTAAATGGGGCCTCTAGTCTTGGCTCTACCTGAGAGAAAATAATGGTAAGAAATAAATTTGAAAAAAGAAAGAACGTTTAATAGTTTGGGGAAGCATAGAATAGTTTTGCTTTAGTTTGACAACAACTCTACAAGAAGGACACAGCTATGTCACGGTAGGTAGATGTCTACAGCAGGACTGGATCTGACGGGTGGGAGTACTTCCTAACTCTCTGGGGAATAGAACTTATACAACGTAGTTTAGCTCTGTTCTGGAGGTCTCCGATAATCTCTATCCTAACCTGTCCTAATATAATTCTATACACTATAAACAAAACATTATACTATGAATAAACCATATAAATAATACTGCTAAACATTATAAGTTATTCATATTACTAGAGCCCGGAAGTTAGGCAAAATGCCTTTTTTTATCTGAATGGATATATTGAAGAATCAGATAGAAATAAATATGTTCCAGTGCATTTAGGAAGTGTAGAGACAATTTTTATTTTGCCTTTTTTGCCTATTTTGGCTATTTCAAGATTTAATGCCTTTTTTACTATTTTTTTTCTGGGATTTAAACATTTTAAAAAGCACCGTTCATCGAAGACAAAAAAGTTTGCACAAGTTAAATTACATATATCCGTCACAAATATCTATTCGAGAGCTCATTTTCCCAACCCATGGATTTAACCTCTATAAATAACAGATCCTTCCTTAGTAGAAGGAATGATGAAGCATAATGAATACCAGGATAGAGTCAGGATGAGAGAAGTACGTCACTTCTTCTTCCTCACACCCCTTTTGCTGTGACGCTGGTTAGTTAACTGGTACTCCGGATTTCGAAATATTAAGATATTGCAGAGGAAGGGAGGAAATAACTTCCCTCTAACAGGACAATTATAAAATAAGCTGTTAGTCTACTGTTGAACTTCTTAAAGATAGCTCGTGTGTTCGTTCTCACTTATTTATCATGCCGAAAGTTTCATCGTTGCGTGGTAAATTACATAGCTATGTTCGCGAGTTCGGTTCGGATTTACTTTCTACTGATGGAGCTATACTCTTCTGCAAAGTCTGTGAAAAATCTATCAATCACGATAAAAAGTATTTTATTACTCAACATTTCGCAACAACGAAACATAAATCTAGGATAAATACTGTTGGTCCTAAGATTAATTTAATTGCAACAGCAGTTACAACATCCAGCAGGCAATCTCAGTTTTCCCTGGATCTATGCAAAGCTTTCTTGGACTCAGGAATTCCGTTCTGGAAAGTGGAAAATCAATCCCTGAGGACATTTCTGCAATAGTACACTAAAGAAGAGGTCCCATACGTTAAGAAAAACGTATTTAAATATCACCTTTGAAGAGACGATGCAGAGGATTCGACTCAGAGTTGCAGAAAAGAAGATCTGGATCTCCATTGATGAAACTACGGATGCAATGGGACGTTACATAGCCAATGTTATCAATGGAACCATGGAAGCAAAGCAAACTGACTTATCATCAGTATATCTTTTGACGACAGAGGAGATGGAGAGAGCAAATGGTACCACAGTGGCACAGTTGTTTACCAATTCACTAATGCTACTCTGGCCGGATGGAATACTTTTTTTTTTTTTTTTTTTTTTTTTTTTTTTTTTTTTTTTTTTTTTTTACGGCGCATCTACTTCTAGGTCATTAGCGCCGACATCCAGGGTGCAGCGAGGAATTTTCCCAGCGAGCCTTGAGATGAGAAAATCCCTGCCTGGAGGTGGGAATCGAACCCACCATCTCCCACACGGCGTGATGATGTCCTACTTTTTGTCACAGATGCAGCACCTTACATGAAAAAAGCAGCTAAAGCCTTACGAGTTCTCTTTCCTAAAATGCTCCCCCTAGCTTGTCTAGTACATGGCCTCCACAGAATCGCTGAAGAGATAAGAAGTTTGTATCCTCACGTGGATAAATTAGTTTCTAACGCCAAGAAAATCTTTCTAAAATCACCCTCTCGAATCCGGGTTTTTAAGGACATAGCACCAGAGCTGGCTTTACCTCCTCGGCCAGTTCTTACCAGATGAGGAACCAGGATCTCAGCAGTAATATATTACTGCAACAACTTGGACAAGATACGTGAGGTAGTTCATGCTGTATCAGTAGACGAAGTTAGTTCAGTTCGCGAGGTAAAAAAGTTGCTGGACCAAGAAGAGCTTAGCAATGATCTGGCATTTATAAAAGCACATTATAGTGTGATACCGGAAGCAATCTTGAAGTTAGATAAAAGAGATGATTCGCTGGTATCATCTATGGGGATCTTCGAAGATGCTGTAAATCAACTGCTCCAAGCACCAGGAGAAAAAGGAAAGAGTCAGTGAAAAAGTTAAACGTGTTCTGAGTGCTAATGTGGACATCGAAAAAATTAAGAACATTCGTAATGTTCTGAAAGGCGAAAATTCTGTTTTAACTGGCATGTGTCCTTTCGATGTAGCTTGTTTCAAATTTGCGCCTATCACTTCAGTGGAAGTAGAACGTTCCTTTTCCATGATGAAAAACATTCTTTCTGACAAGAGTCTGTCTATGACAGTTGATACTTTAAAAAAGCATCTTGTTGTAGCTTGTAATCAGGGAAAGTAAGAGTAAGTACAGTATTTAAAATGCACCTTTTAATTTTAAGGAATGAGATTCCTCTTTGCCTTCACTCCTTGTAAATGCCTTATGCTTTAATTTTAATTAAAGTACTTTTATGTATTTCAAGTGCCTTTTTGCCTGCCTATTTTAACCAAAATTAAATGCCTAACTTCCGGGCTCTAATAATGTGTAAGATTCATCTTTGCCTTCACTCCTAATAAATGCCTATTTTAACTAAAGTACTCCCTATTTTCAGTATTTTAACTGCCTTTTTGCCTGCCTATTTTAACCAAAAATAAATGCCTAACTTCCGGGCTCTACATATTACTATACTAATCTTAACAGTCCACATCAGAGGAACTGCGCCATCTTAGTGCCTTTCCGTTCATATCTCTAGTGTCATAAGTAAAGTACTAGAAGCATTTATTGGTAGGGTTTGATCTTTCCTTAAAAATATAATGAATGAATGAATATAGCCTTTATTTACGATAATAAATTAAACATATTGACAATTTCAGATATTAATATAAGTAGTAAAATTTAAAAAAAATATATAAAAAAAAAGGTAAAAGTAAAATAAAGATATATAGATATTAATAGAAGTTCCTTTACAAAAATTAGAAAAAACAAAAAAATTTTACAAATATATAACAAACAAAACAAACAAGTATCTTTTCCTATTTTAAGTATTTATTTATTATCGTAGGGCCTCCCAAAAAAAAATCTTGGGGTAATGGTCTAAACTTCCCGCGGTGACCTAGTCCTACCGGGAAGTGGAGTTCTCCCTTTGGTGTGTCCAAATGTCTTTCCATATTCTCCTATCTCTTGCGTTTCTCATCCACGCTGCACCAGCCTTGTTCCGCATGTAATCAGACCATCTCTTCCGCTGTCTGCCTCTTCTTCTTTTCCTTCCATAGGGTATCCATTCTGTGGTCAGCTTTGCCCATCTATTTTCTGCCTGTCGAGCCACATAATAAAAAATATAATATAAAATCTCAATGAGAAGGAAGTTTAAGGCGCAACACCAGGAAACTGACAGCATCCTAAGCGGAAATGACTCCTCCCGCCTTCTCAACGTTCGCTCTGGGACAACAGTATTACCAATACGTTTTTAATTATCTAACCTTGTGTTACTAATTTTTTTTTTTTTTTTTTTTTTTTTTTTTTTTTTTTTTTTTTTTTTTTTTTTTTAACGGCACATCTACAACTTGGCCATTAGCGCCGGGCTATCTATAGGTTGCCACCCTTTTATAATGCCAAGAGCACGAGGTCGGTCACCCATTCAGGTACTGACCACGCCCGACGTTGCTTAACTTCTTGTGTTACTAATATATTCATTATACTGTTGATTGCTCTGATTGGCATCCATGCTTATTGCTCCATCGAAAATTGCTTTAGAATTTTTTTTGTAGAGAATTTAGTAAGATTTCAAATGGTATTCAATTCCCAAATTTCTAAACCTTTTTTTTGATAAAAAATATATACTAATAATATGTTGTTGTTTTTTTTTGAATATTTACTTAACCTTAAATGTAACATAAATTTCCTAAGTTCAGATGAAATCCAAACACGCAAAAAATATTTTAATTGAAACTAGCGATTCTACGTACAAGACCATCAAATTTGAAAAACATATTTTTATCCACATTTCTCGAAAACGGTTACAGATATCACATTCAAAATGGTTTCATTCATTTCCTGGGTTAAATAAAATATGAATAAAGGAACTGAAAGAATATTGACACAAATTGTTCCCCAAAAACCATGTTCCATTGCACAGATTCTGGGGGTGTAAGAACTTGACTTTTTAATTTAGACGAAAGATTTGTGTACCAAATTTCATCAAAATCGGACCATTTTTTAGCTACTGAGAGATAGAACAGATGTATATATAAATTCTCTTTGATCTTATGAGGCATGGTGTCGTTAAAGCAGTCATCAAGTCTTCATACTACTTTATTTAATAGGCTTAAATAAATTCCTTCCTCTGGAGTCTGGCTTAATACTAGATAATAGGGGGAGTACATGGTAACGAAAGGACTTCCTAGCTAGAAGTGCCCCTGAAGAGGTGCGAAAAAAAAATATGCACGAAACATGTCGGGGTAAATATAGTAGTATGAAGACTGGATGACTGCTTTAACGACCCCATGCCTCATAAGATCAAAAATAATTTAGATATTTTGGGTCATCTACAAGAATAAATAATATATATATATATATACACACACACACACACATATATATATATATATATACACATATATATATTTATTTATTTATATTCATTCATTTCCTTTCCTACATAACCCTTAAGGAAAGCATGCTATTGATGAAGTTTGAGTCATTTTTTTTCTTTATGGTTACATTCTAAATGTAGAACCGAAAGAAAAAATAAAACAAAACAAAACAAAAAGGAATTAAGAAATAAAATAATACTAAACCTTCTATATGAAAGAAATCGGACGGATTCTGCTGGTTAACGAACTCGACTTTTCAAATTAGATGAAGGAATTTTGTATCAATTACCGCGGTTACTCCCTATCTCCATCGGGCGAACCCGCTTATGAGGTTGACCCAGAGTTGGGCAAACGTTAGCGCGCGCTAAAATCTGATACCTCTCCGCTAATTTAGCGAAACTGTAGAAAGCCAGCGCTAATAATTAGCGGTTAGCGGCGGCAGTGCTAATCTATTTAAGAAATATCGTAATTGCTAATAGCTTAAGCTATAGTTACAACATTTTGTCATCTCAAAGTCCACTTCCGGTCTGCTCTGAGCAACCTCTCTCCTGTTCCACTTCCGCTTCAATGTACAGGATTTCCGATCACATGAATGTCAATTTCGGTTACTTCCGGTCGACTCATGCCTAACTCCTGTTCGATCTGGCTCACTTCCGGTCACTCACAGACAATGGCACACTCTGACACTCCTTAATCTAGGTTACTTCCGGTCCTATATGCATCCCTGGGTCGTTTCCGGAAGTACCCCGGCACTACCGGCAGTGACCCGGAAGTAATTGTAAGCAACCGGACGTGAAACCGGAACTGGTCCAAAGTTGTCCAGATTCATCCGGAAACTGTCCAGGAGTAATTTGGGTGACCCGGAAGCCATTTTGAGAACCCGGAAGTGAAATTGGAAGTGGCCAAAAGTTGTTCAGATTCATCCGGAAACTGTCCAGGAGTAATTTTGGTGCCCCGGAAGCCATTTTGAGAACCCGGAAGTTGCCAAAAATTGTCCAGATTCATCCGGAAACTGTCCAGGAGTAATTTGGGTGACCCGGAAGCCATTTTAAGAACCCGGAAGTGAAACTGGAAGTGGCCAAAAGTTGTTCAGATTCATCCGGAAACTGTCCAGGAGTAATTTTGGTAACCCAGAAGCCATTTTGAGAACCCGTCAACCGTTGACCTCACGACGCAATCCAGAAGTGCCGACTAGAAACATTCTCGTTTCAGACGAAAGAAAAGTATAGGTGGCCCAAATTTGTATATATATATATATATATATATATATATATATATATATATATATATATATATTTAAATATATATGCTTGCCTGTTCACGCTCTAGCAAGCTCAAAAATGATTCGACATTAACGAAATTTGGTACAAAAATCTGTCGTCTAATTTGAAAGGTCAAGTTCGTTAACCAGCAGAATCCGCCCACTAGAAGATAGTGTTTGGGGCGAAATTCAAATCGAAAAAAAAATCGTAACGCTTTCGTTTTTGAGTTCATATGATTGCAGGTACTTGTTTCATAGGTTTCTTAACATAAGAAAACGAATGAAATCGTTTATAAGGTGATATCTGTAACCGTCCCTGAGAAAAGTGGAATCAATGTTTTTGTAAGTCATTATATTTTTGTGAGTACTTAGAATCGCGGGATTCAATTAAAATATTTTCTACATCTTGGAAATTAATCGCAACTAAGATGTTTAAAGTTTGGTTATATTTGGAGTAAAGGAAGTATGCGAAAAAAATTATTTTATTAATAGACATGAAAAGTTTTCGGATCTTCATACATGTTTCGTAAATATCTCGATAACGGTTGGGAAATCGTGCTAAGTGGAAGGTGACCATTCGAATTCTTACTAAATTCTCTACAAAAAAGGTTCTAAAGCAATATTCGATGGGGCAACGTCAATCAGAGATATAAGCGCTTAAAACGTAAAAAGTGTTTGTTTTGTTGTTTTGAAAGGGTTTTTCTCTTTGTTTATCTCACTTTTTAATTGGTTGTTTCTTGTTTTAAGTTGCATTTATCAGTAAAATTTGTATAGTAGTAAAATAAGCTAAGAAACGGTGAAAGGTATTGGTAATAATAAGTTTGGAGTGGCTGTGGTAAGCAAGATGGCTGTGGCTAATCATGATGACATAGTTTGTTTTGAATTCTCCTGTCTATATAACCTTCCTCATAGCCTCCAACTGAAGTTATCGTTATTTCTTATTTTATAGAAAGATTTAACCCACGACAGAATGGAATTTTATTCGCCATGAAGCACATATTTACAGTTGATTATAACAGTAAAACGAATTTGCTAGTAAAACAAGATACTTAAAATGACAACGAATTTTTGGTTCTTTAGAATAGAGCCTTCTCAGCAGTAGTGGAAGAGTAAGTACGTTTTCAGTACATAATTGTATTGACTTATACAGATTAGGAATTATCCGCTTCTGTGTAAGTTGACTACTGTCAATTTCCTGTGATTTGTGATGCTAATCTATTCAATTTCTTTGAGATGTTTGTATCCGCGCTAAGATGATGTAGTTCCTGCGAGCCGGACTTTTTTTTTCATTCAAATCGGACCATTCCTTAGCCTGTGAGAGAGCGAACAGACAAATATATATAATCCAGAATGTAAAAAGAAAATTCGTCTTCCCATAAAAATTCTTAATTTTGCACTAGGCTTTTCAAAACATATGTTCCATTATCAGGTTCTACATGCAGTAATAGATGTTACAGTAATAGGTGTACGGGCTAGGACATATAGGGGATAAGACCAGTCCTAATAGGTTTTGTGTAAAATGTTAAGAAATCTGATTTTGTGTGCCAAAAGTGAAATAAACAAAATAATCCGTTAGGAAAACATGTCCTAAAGTTGAGCTATACCCGAAGTATGGCTGGCGTTCGTGCGTTGTCGGCTGTTCTCGCCAACAGTACCCGAAGACTTGACACCCTAATGCTCAGTTTGCCGCCAACTCTACTACTCGGGGGTTTGCCGCGCTTTTTGGATGGAAACCGCGTAAATATTCACGTGCCAATCTCAATATCACAATCACATACTGAAATCAAGAAAAATCCTTTAGATTTTCTCTCCAATATTGCGAGAACAGTATTGCATTTTCGAGGTAATTCACTTTCTCCTTATCAGATGGCAGAACACAAATAAAATTTCGTCGCCTCCAAAAAAAACTGCGCTGTACTCTGAAATTAAGGTAATTTGTGTTATATTCTTTCTAAATTTGGATACAAACAAAGTATTTTTTTGTAGACCATCACATTCAACAACAACTATCAAAAGAATGTTAACAGTTAAAAACATCTCAAATTCATAAATACATATGACAAAATTTCACTATATTAACGTGTATAATAATTATTATTAATTGTATAATTTAATTTTAATTTATTATTATATAAAACCATTAAAATAATATTTTTACATTGTTGTAAATTCTGAATAAATGAAAATAATATATTTTTTTAAATCACTTTTTTAATCCCCTGATAATTACATATAAAATTATAATTTGTATAAAACCAAATATTTTTTTAACTTATCATTCATTCCCTTATCAAACTTATTATTATCTTTATCAGTTGTATATCTGGAAGTTATGTTGTATTGCAAAGAAATATTACTTGCATTTGATTTGGAATTGGAAGGTAATATGAAAACTGTCAATCTTTACGCTGCGCAAGTTTTCGGGGCCCTTAAATCCTAATTATTTTTTTAAATACTTTATTATTTTATTATTTTTTTTAGTCACCTTAAAATTCACATCTAAAATTTAATATTAATATTTACATTTTAAAGCTTCTCTTTGTATAATACAGGGTGCTTCAAAAAAATGTATACACACTTTGAACTTCCATAGAAAATTTATTTACCGTTCTACAAAGTTAAATTTCAGGAAATTAGAAAGTTGAAAGTCCAATGTAAATGAAACATAAATAACAAATGTTAATACTGTTCAAATTGGTGACCTGCAGCATCAATACAATTCTGAGTACGAGTCACCACTGATTCTGTACATTGTATCAAAACGTCCAATGAGATTTCTCTACACATGGCTTGAATCTCATTCCAAAGAATGTCTAGGTTACGTGGTTTACGTTTGTACACCTCATTTTTTACTGTGCCCCATAAGAAGAAATCCAGTGGTGTAAGGTCTGTGGAGCGTGCTGGAAACTCGATTGGCCCCCTGATTCCTATCCACTGGCCCGGCAAATTTTGATCCAGGTAAGCTCGTACGTCCCTGTGATAGTGCGGCGGGGCACCATCTTGTTGAAAATAAAACACATCATTACCGTATAATGCACGAATGGCAGGAAATATGGAATCAGCAAACATTGTTAGGTAATTAATGCCAGTTACAGTGCCTTCAAATCGAAAAGGTCCAATGAGTCCCCTTGAAGACAAACCGCACCACACATTTACACCAGGCAAATTTACAGCTTTTTCAATTGTAATGTGAGGTGGTTCTGTATCACACTCCCTTCTCCACTGTCTTTGAACTTCATTTACATTCTCAAACTTCCAGTACCACTTAATAACCTGCTTACGTTCTTCAAAACTCAAACGTACGTCCGCCATGTTGATATTACAACTTCCAACTTACAATATAACATAGAGGGACGATTATGCTGCCACCTGGCGAAGAAATATAACATTAGCCTTGTAGAGTGGGAAAACTACGATAGTTTAAAGTGTGTATACATTTTTTTGAAGCACCCAGTATATTAACGATAAGTACTTTTATTGGATTAACCGAAATCATATATTTAAAAAAGTGTTTAGGATTTAATGGCCCCTGAAGAGGTATGTGAAGGCCACGAAACATTTAGAGCAACCAGAGAATAATGTGCTACAAAAGAAACACCATAGTAATATTGTACTATTTTTTGACCTACACCATATGTAGGTATCCAAAAAAAAGTGAATATAATATAGTTAATCAGAAATAAGTGGAATAGAATATATATGTATATATAATATGTATATATACACTATGGTGTTTCTTTTGTACCACATTATTAAGTTTTGGGACTCATTTTTTTTTATTTATATATTTATATATATATATATATAAAAAATGAGTCCCAAAACAGGCCACAAGGGCCCAGAGGGGCAGGTACTGTAAAGGTATCTCATTCTTGACCATACGGCACGCTAGGGAGATAGTGTAGTCAATACAATGTTCCGGCTGCCTGATTTTTCCCTTTGCAGGTACCCATTCATTAATTAACTAATTAATTAAAGGCTGGGTGATCCTAGGGACGATCTGGGACCCTAAATCCAACCCCCGAACGACGGCACTAGAAGAAAAAATCTTTAGTGCGCGCTCGTTTTGATATATATATATATATATATATATATATATATATATATATATATATATATATATATATATATAGGTATGAATGTTTGTCGATATCGCTACTTCAATTTATTAACAAATAATTGAATTCTGAACTCGTCTGACAAACTGGCATTAACCAAGATATTATTAAAACCAATCTGGACTATCGGAATTGAACTTTGCGTAGCCGCCAAACCCTCCAACATTCAGAAAATCAAGTCCTTACAATCCAAAGTCCTCAGAACTATCCTGAATGCTCCTATTATGACTACAAGTTCATACTTTATAATGACTTCCGAATCCATTTCCTTATCGACCAAATTCCAAGATAAACTTTCCTTTCACAGAAATTCACTAGCTAGTAAGCTATGCTCCCTCCTATCCTGAAAAAAGCTTAACTCCGCTTCATGAGAATTATTATGAACATTAATTTACATAGTTTCATCATTAATAATGTCCGCAAATTATTTCTAGTAGGACTTTAAATTTTTGATTAGGACTTCGGAATATGCCGGATTGATCTCCAATGTCAATATAATCATGACGGCTATTGAAAATAACGAGCAAATTATACGTAACACGCTTGTTTGTGCATAAAACATTTAAATAAACGTATAGATAACATACATAGAGACCCTTATTGATTTGTGTCTGTTAACCTTTTAGCATCCTTTCGTCCCCCGCTGTCCAATGAATTTATCAGATCACTTCTGAGTCGTCAAAGTCTGATCTCATTGTTCCAAAAACCATAATATGGCGGAATTCTGCGGTTTTGCAACTCATAATACGCCATCGAATAATCTCATTGCGGGAAACACGATGTGTTTCGTCCTTAATGTTATATATATATACAACACAGGTACAACATGTAGTTGTACCTTTGACCACGGGGTGTTGTACCTCTGACTACGTAAAAACAATACAGCAGTCCAGAAAAAAAAATGTATTCAGTAATATTGTAATTAATTGTGAGTTTAATAAATACAGGACAAGGATGTAAGCATAATAAAATAACAATTATTGATATTATGATATGCTTAATATGCTGAAAAATCCAGTCCAACCGATAAACGTTTTAACTGTCAAGCAGATCCACTAGCAATAGTAGGGTATGGAAGTTTAGCCACAATCTCTTAAACATCAATATCATACAAATTTTCATCTTCTCTCGTAAACTTGTCACTTAAAGTTTGTTTTTTTCAAATATTGGATCTTAAACATTGGACATTTAATACCACAAATCTCTGCGCATTTACAATTGTACCTTCTAGAATTTTCAATCGCGGGTCTCCTACCGTCCTATTTTTCACCAGAACTGCATTACTACCTGCAAAGGTGAAAATCAGGCGATATAGTAATAAACCGCTAGTGTACCGCATGTCCAAAAATCACATACCTTTAGGCATATATATATATATATATATATATATATATATATATATATATATATATATATATACAGTGAAACCTCTTGTAACGGACACCTCCCAATAGCGGACACCTCAATGAACGGACAGAATATCCATGGTCCCGGCGAAAACCCCTTTAAATCAATGCATTAATACCTCTCAATAGAGGACCATCTACTTACAGACAACGGACACCTAAAATCGGACCCATATAGCTGATTTCAGCTCCCAATAGCGGACAGCAGGGTAAAATATTTAATTTGATTCTCAGTATCTCAAGAAAAAGCACACCCTGGCGGGCATTGCTAGTAAAATTCATAGGAATCTTGTTTTGTTACACCACTTTTCAGTTTTTATCTAGTCATGAACTCCGAGAAGAACGCGTGTAACTCTATGAAATAAAGTGGAAGTTTTATAAGTGTATGATAGTTTATAGCTTTGTGTTAGAGATCTGGACGCGAAGTTTAACGTCGGAAAAACGCAGACCTACTTCGCGTAGTTTTCAGAACGATATATGGTGAAAGTGCATCGGTTAAAGTTGATTTAGTTCAAGATTGGAAAAACAAATAGGTTTACATTTACAATGACTATGAGGCTAAAAATAAATTTAATTTTGTGAAACGGCTTTATTTTTTCGGGCTCTGCCAAACAAGACAATGATTCTAAAAGGGGAAAAGTGCACAGAAGACAAACAAAGCAAAGATCGTTTAACTGTTATGCTGTGCGTAGATATCGGCGATTTTGAACAGCCGTTAATAATCGGTAAATCATTAAAACCACGTTGCTTTAAGAACATTAACGTCAATACTTCTAGAATATCTTGGTAAGCTAACAAAAAAGCATGGATGACAACGCCTATAATGAGTAAATGGCAAAAAACTTTCGATCAGAGAATGGGACGTCAAAAACTGCGTGTAATTTATGGACAACGCGACATGCCACCCACAGATGCATCTAATAAACGTTAAAATTCAGTTTTTCCACCGAATATGACATTTTGCTGCAAGCCCCTCGATCTCGGGATTATAAAAAATTTCAAAACACATTACTGAAAACGATTTCTTCGAGATGCCATTACGAAAATGGGCTCAGGCGATTGTTACTAATGCACTGGACGCGGTATTGTGGATAATGACAGCTGTAAAAGAAATAAGAAACTGATGTGCACTGATTTTTAAAGTTGGATTTCATGAACCTCTCATTAAAGGTTACCTCCCAATAACGGACATTTTTTACGGACCCAATGGTGTCCGCTATAAAGAGGTTTCACTGTATATATATATATATATATATATATATATATATATATATATATATATATTTTTTTTTTCCTAACCCAATAAAACGAGCGAAAAAACAAAAAACAAAATAAAAGAAGAAAAAGAAAAACTGCGCAAGTGCAACTGCAATGAGGTTAAACTCTGCGGGGTGGAAAAGAGACAGGACTGCCTTATGTTGTGCGTGGCACATTTGAAGGCTGGTAAAAATAAGTAATTGTTGATATAATAGACCAGTCGCCACTGGTGGTGGGCTTTAGACTGAACGACTGGGAAATCGTTAGTATTGTCGCAAATGGATAGATGAAATAAGATAAGTTGAAAGGGACAGTGAGAGGGGAGGGGGAAAACTAAAGATAGAGGACAGTATAGACCTATGAACTAATGCCTAAACTAATCTATATATATATATATATATATATATATATACATATATATAGACCCCCCCCCGAAATTATTTCCTATATATGCCCAAGCGACCTATGCAAGATCCAAACCGGAACACCGCCTAGTTGGTGGTATAGCAGCTAACAGCATACTGTAATTGGAAGGATGCTGTAATCAGTGGTTATATGCTGTTATCTATATAGAGTACATTGGTAATCTATTCGCAGAGTAATATAATATAGCCCTAGCCACATGTGGCGTTGTACTCCACACGGTGTGGATAGTTTGTGGACCACATTAAACTTGGCCTGTATCTATTCCCGCGGGGATACACTAGGGGTGGTTATTAACGTCCTTTTAGCTAGTCCTGTAAGGAGTGTGTTTGTGATTGAATACGTGATTCTGTGTTATTAAGAGATACTCCTCCGAAACGGCTTGACGATTTTAATGACATTTAATGTCCATATTGATATTGATGAGGAATAAGATGTTAAATATTTTTCATAAGTGATAAGGGTGGTCCACCCGAAAAAAAGTTTTTTTTTTTTAATTATTCTTCAACTGACCCTTTTCTTAATCTTCGTATTTTCGAGCAAGGCGTGTGGAGATGTAATGATTGGACAAGCGACCACTGGTGGACCAATGAGAAGCATCCAGGCCAGCCAATAGGAACGAGCGCTTGGCCGAGCACTCGCGACTTTGACCGAGGCACCCCGACCTCGGCCTATGAATAGGAGCGTTCCTGCTGCCCAGAACGAAACTGCCAGAACGAAACTGCTGCCGACATCGATGAAGCCGTCACCGTCTTCACCGAGGCCATCCAGTCCGCCGCCGACAGAAGGATTCCGAAATTTTCACCAAAGCCCATCAACCAGCGCAGACCTCCTGCCCACATCACGAGGCTGATCGGGATGCGGAACAACCTCAAGAACACCTGGGCGCGGACGGGAGACGGCACCCTGAGGGCCCCTATCAACGCCATGACCCGGCAAATTGCGCAGCTGTCTGCGCAATGGAAGACGGCCCTCTGGCACGAGCAACTTCGACGTACTCACGAAGACACCAGGCAGTTCTGGCGGCTTCTGAGATGCACGGTCTCCAAGCGGCGAGAAGTCCTTCTCTCCGATGGCGATCACCTCCTATCACAGGCAGAACAAGCCGAAGCCCTCGCCGACTATTACGAGGAGAACGACCGCCGGAGGACAGAAAGGACACTAAAGCTACCTCCGGATCCCCAAGATCTCCCTAGGACCCCACTATACTTCACCTTCAGGGGGCTGGAATCAGCACTAAGGCGAACAAAGGGCAATAAATCCTCCGGATTGGATGGTGTACCTTACGTGATGCTGAAGATGCTCCCTAGGAAAGCCAAAGCCTCCCTATTGAACATCTTCAATGCAGCTTATCGCACTGGACACTTCCCCGAGGCTTGGAAGCACGCCGTGGTGGTCCCTCTTCGAAAACCAAAGAAGCCAGGAGACAAGCCCGAGCACTACCGGCCGATAAGCCTGCTGAGTCACATGAGCAAGATCTTCGAAAAGTTGATCCTTGCTCATGTGCTGAAGCACTGCGCGGAAGCGGATGTAATCCCCCCGGAACAGACTGGCTTTCGGCCCGGGCTCTCCTGTGATCACCACGTCGCCAAGCTCCAGAACACCGTGGCCGCAGAGCTCAACAACAACAGAGCTACGGCCTTTATCTCCCTGGACTGCACGCAGGCGTTCGACTGCGTATCCCACCAGATGCTACTGCATCAGCTGCGGGGCTACGGATTCCCGGCACAGCTTGTCAAGATTCTTGACAGCTACTTGTCAGGAAGATCGTTCTCCGTCAGGATCGGTGGTGATACATCCAGCAGTCGACTGTCGACGTGTGGAGTACCCCAGGGGTCGGTGTTAGGTCCAGTGCTCTTCACAATCTACACTGCCCACATCGTGAGGATGAAGTTCCCGAAAGTTTCCTTAGCCGCTTATGCTGACGATATTGGCGTCTATTCCTCCAGCTTCAACGCCCGCGTCGCACTTGGACGAGCCCAGGCAGCCTGCGAGACTATCGTAGACGCACTCAGCGACACAGGAATAGACGTCAACCCGACTAAGACAGATGCCGTTGTGTGTTCCTTCCAGGGAAACAAGGGAGGCAGACCCCGAGGATCTCTACCCTCGCACTTCGAGGTCCGAGGTCAGCGGATCAAGCTGTCCACGAAGATTAACTACCTGGGAGTGCACATACACCGGCATCTTTCTGTGACACCACACGTCAACAGCCGCCTGAAGGAAGCCCGGCAGAAGACGTTCCGCCTGAATCATCTATTGCGATCGGCCCAGCTGTCACTTCGGCTGAAGCTGCAGATTTACAAGGCAATCATCAGGCCAACGCTTCTGCATGGAGCGCCAGCCCTGCGTTACATCTACCCGAGTACGCTAAGGCGGCTACAGAAGTTCCAAAATGGGGTCCTTCTCCGCGCAGTACAGCACACAAGTCTTCAGAGGAAGAAGCCATCCCTCCTTCACGACGAGCTGCAGCTGCCAGCAGTTCAAGATTTCATACGGAGACGTCATATTAAATTTTATGACAGCCTCCAGTACTGCGTCAATCCCCTATTCAGGGACGTGACACCCCCTCTACTACCGCAGAGATGGCAGGGCAGCCCCAGACGGATCCTGGACTTAGTAGAAGAGGCAGCTTAATGTATATAATGTATATATTGTAATAATTGTAAATAGTCTAAGTTAGCTTTAAGTTAGGTTAAGTGATTTCCTTGTGTAGTCCCTCCCTATGCAACATTGTCTCCCCCTAGATTTAGTATCATAGACTAAGTAGGCTAAGATCCCCTTTGTACATTTTACAGTCCCTTCTAGTACGTAAGCGTAGAATAAGGTGTAGACTTAAGCCCGACTCCAGGCTCCAACCCGTTGGGCCTGCAGTTTCTGTAGATAAGTTTTGTAAATAAAATGGGGGGTGGGAAAAAAAAAAAAAAAAAAAAAAAAAAAAAAAAAAAAAAAAAAAAAAAAGCCCAGAACTCATTCCGATCCAGCGCTCCCTCCAGGACACTTGAGCTCTCTCAAGACCAGACTCCAGCCAGCCATGCACTCAGGACCAAGCAACCGGCGTTCCAGCAGCCACCCAGCCATGCACTCAGGACCAAGGACCTAGCTACCTGCTCGACCTCTCTGGACAAAGTACGAAGCCGCCGTCTCGATGTCCCCAGTGGTCAAGCCAGCCTCCAGTCATTACACTCCCGACTCCTACTTCCCCCAACTCTAGTCAATACCTGGCTTATTTATTTAATTCCTTACCCCTCTCACTCCTGCTTCGAGGACCGGCTACGGCTCAGTACCGAACACCTTCTCCCCGACTCAGTGGAACAGCTATGGCCTAGTACCTAGTCGGTATCCCCCAGGTTCAAGGAAGCGCCCTTAACCGGGACGCAGTACTTACCTGGTTACCATCTCCCGACACATCCTTCCTACCCTTCCTAGCCAACCTTTAGTAGCGACACCCATCCGCTACAGGCGGAAGGCCAAATAATTAACACTTCAACATACAGTTTTGCCAACTTTATTACCTCCCTACATGATTCACACTATATTAAAGATAAATTAAAATTAAAAGAAACTAAATACAATATCTACAAAATTAACTGCAATAGTTGCAATAAATCATATATAGAGGAATCGGAACAGTTACTTAGAAATCGAATTAAACAGCATGCGCAAAGTATTGATAAAGGAGAGAATAAAACAGCGTTGGCTTATCATGCTATAAAATATAAACATAGTTTCGATTTTGAAAATATTAGCACATTAGGTAAAGGAAGAAATAGATTGAAAAGAAGAATTAAGGAAAATATCCGTATCATAAAAAATAGAAAGAAAGTGGTAAATAAAAAAACTTAAATACTACATTTGAATACTATTTTTATCAAGTTATTTGACAAAAAATAAAAATATGTTTTAATTAGAGATGGGTTTAAGGGGGGGAAGATGGTTTTAATTTTTAAGACTATATTTCTTCTGGAAATTAATTTTAAATGTATGACATATCGATTATAGATCAACTGATTATATTGGATTCTTTCAGACCATGATCAGTCTAGGCGTGGCCGTACTGGTGGAAGAATATCCTCCTCAGGTTGAGGCTGTATGTTTTACATTTGTAACTTTTTCCCCTGGAGAGGCACCAATAAAGGTGTGAAACATGTAGGGACGGAATAAGGTTAGTGAAACTGCATGGTGAAGTTTTTATTATTTGACCTTCCGCCTAGCTCGAAAATACAAAGTTTTTTTAGACAAAATTTTCACCCTCCTGCCTCCAATCCGCAATCAGATTATTCGATGGCGTATTGGAAACACTATAATGAGCTGAAGTACCGCAGATTTCCGCCATATTATGGTTTTTGGAACAATGGGATTGGACGGCTCAGAAGAGATCTGATAAATTCTTTGGACAGCGGGGAACGAAAGGATTAACAAACACAAATCAATAAGGGTCTCTATGTATCTATACGTTTATTTAATGGTTTTATGCACAAACAAGCTTGTTAAATATAATTTGTTCGTTATTTTCAATAGCCGTCATGATTATATTGCCACTGGAGATCAATCTGGCATATTCCGAAGTCCTAATAAAAAATTTAAAGTCCTTCTAGAAATAATTTGCGGATATATATATATATATATATATATATATATATATATATATATATATATATATATACTAGTAATGGAATATAAAAACTATTTATAAGTATTTTTTCTAAGAACCTTTTAGGTTAACAAAGTTCATCTTTTCTTATAAAATTATCATATTATATGACTTAGAAGGATTATATAATATATATATATATATATATATATATATATATATATATATATTTAATCCTCTACAACGTTTATATCAACTACTTTTTTCATTACGGGCATACTTTCTACGTTATTGGCAGAAAAGTGACGAAAAACAAGGGTTTTATCGGTTTTTGGCAATTTGTTACTCATTGGTGCGCTTTAGCGAAAAAATGACAGATATAAAATCGACATAAAATTCAATTCTCTACAATAATCCGTCATAAAAATAACCCCTTTCCATTGGAGATTCCAGAGTGAGGGTCTCTGGAGAAGAACTGGAGAGAGTTGGGGGGCGTGCATTACGTCCAACGAATGTTCATTCAACTACGTTAAGACCCACCAAGTTTCGTTTTTAGATTTCAAAAATTGTAGGAAAAAAGGGGGGTGTCAATCGAGTTTTGAACACCCTGCATATATATATATATAAATGTATATAATAATAACGTCGCCCTTCCTTTCAAAATTCTGCTCATCCCCCCCCCTAAAAACCTCCTTAATTAAGCTCAGTAAATAAAATGTGAAGCTTTTATGTGTTCAGCACAGAACAGATCCTCCACAACACATAGAATGTATTTATTTTTCTTATCTACGACCAAAACATACTATGTATTACATTGTGCATATATCTGCAGTTTTATTACCAGTAGTGTTATCACTCACTTAAAATTGTAGATGTCAGAAGAATGTTATCACTCACTTGAAGGTGTAGACAACTGAAGGATGTTTTCAGTAGAGTGTTATCGCTCACTTGAAGGAGTATATGACAGAAGGATGTTATCAGTGCAGTGTTATCACTCACTTGAAGGTGTAGATGACAGAAAGATATTATCAGTAGAGTGTTATCACTTACTTGAAGAAGTATATATCAGAAGGATGTTATCAGTACAGTGTTATCACTCACTTGAAGGTGTAGATGACAGAAAGATATTATCAGTAGAGTGTTATCACTTACTTGAAGAAGTATATATCAGAAGGATGTTATCAGTACAGTGTTATCACTCACTTTAAGGTGTAGACGACAGAAATATTTTATCAGTAGAGTGTTATCACACATGTACCCTATCATGTATGAAGCATTGAATAAAGGGAGAGTGTTGTAGCAAGTTGAACAGTGTACTTTGCAAGTTTGAGCTTCGCTATAAATCACTAGTGCAAACTCCAGGTAGTTTACCAAACGAGTGAGTAGTTAGTGCAAAGTTCGCAACATTAATCTCGTCAGCTGGGACTGACAGTCGAATCTTGTTAGGACCGACGCTAAGATATCGTCCAAGGAGCAAAACATCATTCCTTGGTAATGTCTATAAGTAAGAGGTAACTATTTTATGTTTCTATACAATGATAGACACATATTCATACCGGATGATCGATATAAACAACGAACATCGATTTCTTATTTATATATTGTTGTCAAAAGAGGCAAGCACTCAACCGACAGTACAGACTTTTACTAGACTTACTTGACCGACGATCCGACCTCACACTTAATAACTAAAGACTCATTTACATGACATTACTCAGACCAATATGGACTTGTGGCACAGAACACTGAGGATCCACAAAGCCCTCCAACTCCTACAAAATTCAATCTTTGCTGTCTAAAATCCTCCGAAAAATAGCCGACGCTCCATTCTTTGTCTCCAATTTGACTCTTCACAACGACCTCCATATTCCATTTATCCAACCCTTATCAAAAATTTCATTCAAAATTACACGGCCATCCTAATTCTTTAATAATCTCCCTATCCTCACATCTAATCCCAAATAACCCTGTTCGCCGACTGAAGCGTAACTGGCCTAGAGACTAGCTGCAGGAGTAGTTCATCCTGATTGCAATCACTCTGCCTTGTGGGTACTGCAACTGTGCGGCTTGTCCCCTCACCAAGACTGTAAATTGTGTGTAAATAAATAATCATAAAACATAATATGTTAAAACAATATTATTGTTCTGCTTTTAAGGCGATTTTAGAAAAAAGTCTTAAAGTTTTAGGTTAAAGTTGCAAAATTGAGAAACTAAAAAGAGGTAAAAATATCTCTTGGTATCTTCCGGTCGCGCATGTGCTTTAAAGTTTGACAACATTTTTTTAAAAATCACAGTTTATTGGTAATTTTTATTACTTTTGAATTTACCATTTTTAATATGTAATAGTTGAAATTTTCATCTGCAAGACACTACGAAATTAATATATAAAAGCTGGACTTGTCTGTTGACATCTTCCTGTCCCGCAAGGGCTGCCAAATATTGCCCAAATTTGCTTAACGGAAAAAAAAAAAATCTTGACTTACTGTCAACGAAGAGTACGTAGATGGAAATTTTTGACTTCGTAACTTTGTTTGAGCTGGATCGGAGGTGAACATATCAAAAGTCCCCGCCTTTAGCCTTTATAACCTGAAACTATCAAGAGGTTTCACATTAATTTTAAAATGCGTATATACACAATTGTCTGATAAGAAAGCTAACCTATTCCCCTTATCAGTAGGTTACGTGCTGTTATCTCCTGAATACGTGACTCCAATTCGCCACCTAATTCCCTCACATTCATCCAGTTCTTCCTACGTGAGCATGATCCTTCCTCGTTATCTCCAGCAAAAACCATAATACCCCAAAAGTTTCCCTGCTCTTTTGGGGTGTAAAACGTTTTATTACAATTAATTCCTGCTATTATTTATATAATAAACAATTAAATATTTTTACTTAGACTGTTTTGTAATAAGATAGTATTTTTAATTCATTTTAACGATAAATTAAAAATAATTCATCAAAAATGTTTGTCATAGGCACCTCCGAATTCCGGATGTTGGGAAATCGTAGTCATATTTCTAGAAGTGCGAATGTTTACTCTACGGAATGCTGATTTATTAACCTGATTGAAAAATCGTGCAAGAGGAATCCAATGTTTTAATTTTGATTTATACGAGTGATTTATGGGTAACACATTCACATTCACATTGGGATTTCAGACCCGGGATTCGCACTTGAAATCGGACATTGAATTTTTAATAGAGGATGGCGCTATTCACTTTAACTTGAAAATGAGAGAGAACTAAAGGCGAAACAGAGAAACAAGGCGAAGTGTCGTGTTACCGAAGTCGAATTTTCAGATTCTCCCTTTCTCACCATGGTACTCCAAGGTACACAGTATAAGTTTGACATCATGGGTTTGTTTCCTCGCCATGGAGAGAAGCAAGAATCACGCGAAATGGAGCATGTAACGCGTTGACTGCGGGAGGGCTGAACCTCAAATCACCCAAAAAATTGTAATTTTTTCTCCATTTTATGATTTTATTTGTTTTGTTAATGTGAAGAAATAACTTACCCATTGGAAAAAAAAAATCAGTCCCGTAACAGGCCACAATGGCCCTGAAGGACAGATACTGTAGAGATATCTGATTCATGACCATACGGCGTGGTCAGTAGTATGCTCCGGCCGCCTGATTTTCCTCTTGTTGCTTCGACCGCAGAGTCATTAGCACCAAGGTGCCCATTGATAAATAGATTAAACCCATGAACTAAGACACTAGAAGAAAAAATCTTAAGTGCTTGCTCGGGATTTGAACTCAGGTCCTCCAGCATATTAGTCCAGTCCTCTACCACTGAGCTAACCTCGCCCCCTACCCATTGGAAGTTCTGGATAATTTCCTCAAGAAACGTGTTTGTTTTTTTACCGTTATGCATATGGTGGTGAAGATACTCCTGCAAAAATTCACAGAAAAGTCTGAGCACGGAACGATTCCTAAATAAGGCACTCGAAACACTCCCTGAGACGACGGAGTATCGATAAAACCAGCCTGGAAGTTTGTAGCCGATCCTCGAACCCAGCTTGCCGGATAGCGGGATGGTTCGTGTTGACGCACACACGGTGTCATACCGCATTCAAGGCGATAAGAAGACTTTCGCTACGAGTTGAACCCAATGGCTTTTTCAAGGTTGATGATAATCCTAAGATCGGTATTAAAGCCGAATAACACCGAGTCAGATCGCCCAGATCCCCGAAGGTAAAGAAATCCTGAAGCGGGAACGGAGATCTCTAGGGAGAGGAGGGGGAATGGATGATTGATGACTAGTGCTGCCCTCTACAGATAACTTTTTTGTTCTGTTGTCATCAATTACTCGATAGCTAACAGCTTCCTCTAGTTTCTTCCTCACATCTACAATCTTCCGTCTTCATGAATCTCATCCAAGCAAATATATCAGGAAATTTATTGGAAATAATTGAATTAGTTTCTTCCTGTTGTTAGAATATTCTCAGGAAAATATTAAGCCCACTGGAGCAGATTCTGTAGAGGTAGCTGATGGTTCATCCTGGCAGCACCTACATTGTACCTGTATTTGTCCCGATCCAATCCGATATCATTTGACCGACAACGGCCGACGAGAGTGCCTACATTGGTCCCGACCCGATTCTTAATTGGAATAACACCGCTTTTTAGCGCGGTTCCTCCCTCCCCCATAGGGAGGAACCCCGCTTATAGGGTTGATACAATGAAACAATCCGGAAGTGCCGACTAGAAAATTTCGTGTTTCAGAACCCCTAGAGACCGAAAATAACGGTGGTTCAAATTTGTATATATATATATATGTATATATTTATATATATATATATATATATATATATATATATATATATACATATATATATATATATATATATATATATATATATATATATATATATATTTGTCTGTTCGCTCTCTAGATAGAAGACGAATGGTCCGATTTTGATGAAATTTGGTACAAAAATCCTTCGTCCAATTTGAAAGGTCAAGTTCGTTAACCAGCAAAATCCGCCTACTGGAAGATGGCGTTTGGGGCGAAATTCGCGCAAAAAAATCGTAACGCTTACGTTTTTGAGTTCATAAGCTTCTAAGTACTCGTTTTATATTATTCCTGGGCTAGGAAAACGAATGAAACCATTTTCAAGGCGATAGCTTTAACCGTTTTCGAGAAAATTGGAAAAATATTTTCTGAATACCGTTTTTGGTTTGGGTACTTAGAATCATGGGATTCAGTTGAAACATTTTCTGCATGTTCTACCTTCATCAAAACTAATATGTTGAAATTTTGGTTACGTTTGGAGTTAAGGAAGGGTTAGAATAAAATATTTTATTAACAGACATAAAAAGTTTTAGTAACTTTGTTTACTTTCCTTAATATCTCGAAAAAGGTTGAGAATCTTGGTAAACGGAAGAATACCATTAGAAAGCTTATTAAATGTTCTAAAAAAAAGGTTCTAATGAAAGTTTTGATTAGGCGATGTCAATCGGAGAAATAAGAGCATAAAACTTTAAAGTAATTGATTTCGCTTATTCGAACTGTTCTTTTTGTCTGTTTTTTATTCCTTGTTATTTTTTAATTGCTTATTGTTGGATAATGTATTTGAAAATAAAACAGGTTAAGAAAAATAAGATAAACAATTTAATGTTAGAGATATGGATTTCCAAGATATATAGCTTTTCAACTGCCTAGCGTCCTTCCTAGGGAGGGTTCTTTGTCTTTGATTTTGGTACTTAGAATTATGGGATACAGTTGAAACATTTTCTGCATGTTGGAGTTTCGTCAACACTAATATGTTGAAATTTTTGTTACGTTTAGAGTAAAGGAAGGGTTAGAATAAAATATTTTATTAACAGACAAAAAAAGTTTTGGTAACTTTGTATAATTTCGTTAGTATCTCGAAAACCGTTGACAATCTTGTGAAGAGGAAGATTACCATTCGGAAGCTTACTAAATGCTCTACAAAAAAGGTTCTGAAGAAAGTTTTAATTAGGCGATGTCAATCGGAGAAAAAAGTGCTTAAAGCTTTAAATTAATTGATTTCGTTTATTCCAATGGTTCTTTTTGTCTGTTTTATTTCTTGTTATTTTTTAATTGCTTATAGTTCGATAATGTATTTGACAATAAAACTGGTTAAGTAAAATAACAAAAACAATTTATTGTTAGAAATATAGATTTCCAAGATTCCAAGACCTTGTCACTAGCGGCTCTGTTTGTAGTGTAGCGGACCCTTCCAGGTAAGATTGTAAATCATGACCTTTCAAGACTTTACTACTCACAGGAATGGCGTTAGTGACCTTAAGGGTTGACACGCCATTATAATAATTAATTTAAAAAAAAAGACTGGTGGAACCAAAATAATAACTGCTTCTATTTTAATCTTTCCAAATTAGACTAGGGATATGAACGGAACCGCGCTGAGATGATGCAGTCCTGCGAGACGGACTTTTCTTCCTGTTCCTTGGATTCTTGCATTGATGATTTCCATGGCTTTGTGCTTTTTCAATTTGAGTAAGTTTGTTATTACAATGCCAATTCTTTTCATTTCGTTGTGATCAGTATATGCATTAATTTAAAAAACGTTTTTTTCCCGAATTTTGTGTCTTGAACTATTCAGGACCTCCTGGTACTTTGTAATTTTCGTTCAAAGGAGGAAACTGACCTTCTTAAATATAACAAAATATGTTTACATTGTGGCAATGTATGCAGATCCTATAACCTTTGAATACAGCTTATGATGCCCGAGTTGTGGTGCCATGACAGGAACTGCAAGCGTGAAGAGGAGGGTTATTGATGATGTGAGGTCATTCAGATACAGTTTGAAGTGTCACTTGATAGCTGTCAAACTGTCATCCCATCCTATTGACAACTCCTGTCAAATACAGGTGTAGATATCGCTGACTAGTTCCTAGCAACATCCCTAATAGTATACACCTGTCATCCCCTTACTGTACAATCTATTGAGGTAGTTGGACATTACAAGAGAATGTGCCTTTTCACAATGCTTTTCTCCGAGGGCTATTCAGTATATTGCCCTTCCTACCATTTATAATAGGTAATAAAATCGCTCTATCGAAAATTGCTTGAGAATTGTTTTATTTTACATTCCGTTACGCGGTTCTACGTTGATTTTCGACTCAGAAAATGGTTCTCGAGGTACCTACGTAAGTTAGTTAATGACATTTGAGACAAGTTGTTGCCTGAGTGAATAAGTGGTTTTTCAAATAAGTTGCTTCTTGAGTGGATGAGTGGTTTTTGAGATAAGTTGCTGCCTGAGAGATATTTGAGATAAGTTGCTGTTTGAGTGGATGAGTGATTTTTGAGATAAGTTTCTGTATGAACGAATGAGTGGTTTCCAGGTAAGTTGCTCATTGAATGAAGAGTGGTTTTTGAGATAAGGCCCTCCTTGAGTAAAGAGTGGTTTTTGAGATAAGTTACTGCTTGAGTGAAGAGTGGTTTTTAAGATAAATTGCTGCTTGAGTGAAGAGTGGTTTTTGAGATTAGTTGCTCCTTGAGTGAAGAGCGGGTTTTGAAAAGAGTTGCCGAATGAATGAAAGAGTGGTTTTGAGATAAGTTTCTGTAAGAACGAATGAGTGGTTTTCACATAAGTTGCTGTATTATTGAAGAGTGGTTTTTAAGATATAGTAGTGGTTTTTCAAAAGGTAACATAAAGTTACGTAATAACATATATTGAATGCAAGGTGTTCATCGAAATGAAGCGGAACACCAACATATAAATAAATATGGAAAAACGTAGATGCCTGAGTAAAGATTGTTTTTTAGATAAGTTGCTCCTTGAGCGAAAGAGTGGTTATTGAGATAAGTTGCTGGATGAATAAATGGTTTCGGAAATAATTTTTTTCTTTTAGCGCGGTTCCTCACTCCCCCATAGGGAGGAACCCCGCTTATAAGGTTGATACAATGAAACAATCCGGAAGTGCCGACAAGAAAATTTCGCGTTTCAGAACCCCTAGAGACCGAAAATAACGGTGGTTCAAATTTGTATATATATATATATATATATATATATATATATATATATATATATATATATATATTTCTGGCTTCCCTGATGGTCCGATTTTGATGAAATTTGGTACAAAAATCTGTCGTCCAATTTTAAAGGTCAAGTTCGTTAACCAGCAAAATCCGCCCACTGGAAGATGGCGTTTGGGGCGAAATTCGCGCAAAAAAAATCGTAACGCTTACGTTTTTGAGTTCATAAGCTTGTAAGTACTCTTTTTATAAGCTTCTTGGGCTAGGAAAACGAATGAAACCATTGAGATAGCTTTAACCGTTTTCGAGAAAACTGAAAAAATAATTTTTGAATGCCGTTTTTGGTTTGGGTACTTAGAATCATGGGATTCAGTTGAAACATTTACTGCATTTTCTACTTTCATTAAAACTAATATGTTGAAATTTTGGTTGCGTTTGGAGTTAAGGAAGGGTTAGAATAAAATATTTTATTAACAGACATAAAAAAGTTTTGGTAACTTTGTATACTTTCCTTAATATCTCGAAAAAGGTTGAGAATTTGGGAAATGGAAGAATACCATTAGAAAGCTTACTAAATGATCTACAAAAAACGTTCTAATGAAAGCTTCTATTAGGCGATGTCAATCGGAGAAATAAGTGCTTAAAACTTTAAAGTAATTGATTTCGCTTATTCGAACTGTTCTTTTTGTCTTTGATTTTGATACTTAAAATTATGGGATTCAGTTGAAACATTTTCTGCATGTTTGAATTTCATCAACACTAATATGTTAAAATTTTGGTTACGTTTGGAGCTAAGGAGAATTAAGGATTAGAATAAAATATTTTATTAACAGACATGAAATGTTTTGGGAACTTCGTATACATTCCCTAATATCTCGAAGACGGTTAGGAATATTGGTGAACGGAGGCTTACCATGCGAAAGCTTACTAAATGTTCTACAAAAAAGATTCTAAAACAATTTTTGATTAGGCTATGTCAATCGGAGAAATAAGTGCTTAAACTTTGAAGTAATTGATTTCGTTTATTCGAACGGATCTTTTTGTTTGTTTTTATTCCTTGTTATTTTTTAATTGCTTAAAGTTGGATTATGTATTTGACAATAAAACAGATTAATTAAAATAAGAAAAACAATTCATTGTTAAAAATATATCAGGCTGTACCGTATGAAATGTCAGTTTTGGATTTGTCGATTTCCTTCAAATGTCTTGAAACTGTCGAGGCTCCTACTCCGAGTTCTTTGGCATATTCCCTAGTGTTTTTAATTGCTTATAGTAGTCAAATGTATTTGTCAATAAAACAGGATACGTATAATTAGAATCAATATTTGGTTTCTTAGAATTCGAAGATGCCGTATGAATATCTAGATTACAGTACTGGTGTTGATTTCGTTCTTTAGAATTATTCTTGGTATTCCCTATTTTCATCTGTTACCCATAGTTTTTTATTGTTAGTAGGTTTTTCTTATTGATTATAGAATATAAATCTATTTGGCTATAAAACAGGATACGTAAAATTAGTGACAATATTTCGGAGATTTCTGAGCGAAATACTTTTAAGATTTCCTACCACCACGAACTGCTTTTTTCCTCTATTTTTATCCACTAGATAGGCTTTATTTTGCACATTATTCTATATAAGTTTTATTCAGCAGGGGATTCTGATGAAATGTCGTGTTTTTGCTGTGGATTTTAAATACGATATATCTAAGATTGGATAACATTAGCGAGTCTACATAGTTAAGAACCGACGACGGAGGATTACTTCTTGCTATGATTTAGTCTACATATGTATATTAAGTCCTAAATCCAAAAAATAAAATTCACAACGGTTAGATACTATGAGCGAATATGGCGGTTCAATGCCCGTAGAAACAAGGGGGCCGCCGGAAATTTACCTGCTAAGAGTTAATCCTCAAGAGCTGTAAATATACCCCAGGTATCTGCCGACACAAATACAAAGCCTAGGCGGAGAGCACCCCAAAAACACAGATCCAAACATAGGTCATATACTAAATACTAAATGTTCATAAAGACTACTTAGTTGTAAACCGATTCATCAATTAGCAATCAATAGTTTTCAACAAAGGTTATATACTAAATATTGATAAAAAGTATTTAATTAGAAAAAAAACAATATTCCACAAGACTTGTTTTTGGTCCATTTGTGTCTACTCCATAGACTTAATTAGGTATATTATTCTATTGTAGTTGGGCAACTAAACTTTGTTTTATATTGTTAAATAAAGTTTTTTTTCTTGACTTGTTATTCGTCAAGACTTTTATTTGTCCATGTGTATTTACTAGATAGGTTTTATTCGGCATATTATTCTATATAGGCTATATTAGGCAGGGTATTCTACTCAATCTTGTGTACTTCTTCTTGATCCTTCTGTACATGGGCGTATATAAAAACAATTTCGGGGGGGGGGCTGAGACCATTTCCAGGGTATGGAATACTAAATATTTAGAGCTTGGAATAGTTTTAGGCAACTAAAACGCTATTACACGTAAAATAAAATATGTTTTATGAACTAAGTGATCTTATTTAATTTATTTTTAAGGGTTTTACGAGAAGTTTTTATCATCAATTCAAAATTTCGGGAGGGGCTGCAGCCCCCTCAGCCCCCCCCCTCATATACGCCCATGCTTCTGTATCCTCTAGAAAGGCTTTATTAGGCATATTTTGTATTGATTTATAGAGTTTTGCTTTAGAATGAGAGCCAGATTCTGTAAGTTCCGCTTCTGTGTAAAAGTTAGCTACTGTCCGTGTCCCTGACGCCTTAATATCACTTTTATTCGAGATGTTCGAGAGCATTTTGACAATTTTCACGAGATATATAAAAAAAAATAAGTTTATTTCTTTTCTAAGCTTATCAAATGGCACTTGGGACATGAACGGAACCGCGCTAAGATGCTGCAGTTCCTGCGAGTCGGACTTTTTTTAGTTGTCATCCTTTGAGGTCATTGCCAGTTTTAAATAGTTTGCCTAATTTACTTTACTCGTCCCAGCTGAAGATTACCTTCAATAGATTTAAGGCTCTTCTTGCAGTGCACTTCAGGCCTCCAATCATTCTTCTTGAGAGATTTAGTGTTTTAAGGCCAAATAATAATTACCTTTATACATTTGATCTAAACTCAAATCATTTCAATCAGTACATCAATTTAAATTTATCTTTACAAGTGCGAAATCTGTTTAATTGATTCATCAATAATGAATTACAATACATTGTATATAATCTATCAGAAGATGATTTTTCCCTAGAGTGATTGACCAAAAGGACTAAACCCTAACCAGAAGGTCTTCGGGTAAACATGCTTCTTCCGCCGATTGAATCCCTAACAAGTTTCTCTGATCCTCAACTTCCTATCCAGGAACAATAGAATGGAACACTACGGAATCTCTCAGCAACACCAATCTCCAATCTCTCAGCAACACCAATTTCCAATCTCTCAGCAGCACCGATGTCCAATATCGGTGGTGAATTATGCAACAAGCAGCTTGATATAATTCCAACAACTTCAAGTTTCCGAGATCTCATCATCAATTTCTAGATCCAATTATATTCTGACGGGGATATTGTATCTCCGACATTCAATTACAAACTAAATATCAATTATAGAGAAGTATTTTAGTTGTGTTTTTTTTTCAGTCACCTTCAATTTACAAATTATATTTAAATTTAACTAGATTGAAGGATAAAACATTATAGAAAATGTGGACCCCAGAGGTCCAGGGTTCTGAGTAAGAAACTCAATGTTTTGAGGAAAATGGAGTCAAAGTTGAACATATCGTCCCTACCATGTCAAACTATCGAATATGAAAAATCTCATTTTTCTCGTGGATAGCGGCCGAAACGACTTGTCGCAACTCTAACCCCTTTAGAGTAGCCGAAAATGCCTTAAATAAAGAATCGAATAAGACCATTTTTCCATATATTATTTCGTTAATGTATTGAATATGTTCGTTAGCTAATATCTCCGGTTTTAATATTCGACAGTTCGACATGGTAGGGACGATAATAGCAAAAGTAGATTTTTACAGTTCCGATCATACTAGGCGAAAACTCAGGTCATGAGCTGTTTATTATCGATGATACACAATAGGCACATCATCCGGATTATGATTAATATGCAAAATAATTGGAGAATCAGCAGCTAGACACCTTAATTTTCTTGTGGTCTTATTATTAGTGACAATAATCAAGAAAACACAAGCCAGGAGGCAACAACTGTCAAGAAAATCACTAGGATCTCTTTACCAAACACAAGATAAAGGTGTTCACAGCCCATTTCTGTATCTAACTATTATTATACTTTAGGTGTGACAAAGCGAAAGAGCTCCAAAACAAAAACATGATTTCTTGATTTTGTCGATTTTGGTAATCTTGTAGATTTGTTAGTTGTGTTAGCGAGACCTTGTACAATGTGCAGATTCATTAGAATATCACTGTCAGGAAATAGTAGTGCGTGTGCATATTGCATTCCTTGTAAAAATACGCTCTTTCTACATATAGAGAAAAACCTTATAGAAATATTGGAACTGCACAGCATGAACCCACAACTTTCTGCTGCTAGGAGATATGAATGCAGAATGTTTTTACTGGCATTTGAATTTCTCTTACAAATGGAGTAAATTAATATTGGACATTTTACTAACGAAAGATTTCATTATTTAGACCAACGGAGTTCTTGTACGGGAACAAATTGGTTTTGTAATATTGGGAAGAAGAGTAAATACAACTAAAATTACATAGAATGATGTGCTAACAGACAAACAATGAATAATTTCTAACGGAGGTTACACAAGTAGCATATAGTAGCAGGGAGATTTCGTACTAAAAAGCTCTCTATTTACGGGTTTGCTCTTGTGGGTTTGATCCTAACCAGTTCGAATGGAGGTTTCACAGGTGTAGGTTACAGACTGAATCGGTGTTGATGGCTGCTACCCACGTGGGGAGAGGGGAAGGTAATCACTAATCGATTTCCGATATTCGAGAACGATTCATTCATCTTCACTAATGAGCTAGGCTTAATTATCAGCTATTCACGTCCTCATCGAACCTTCGTCAAAATCATCCTCCTTTCAAACGGAGGTTTCACTTCTATTCTCTACCACTCCAACATATTAAAAATATTGGACTCGACCATTTTTGTCCTCGGAACAATTGTAAAAAGTGTTACACTTTTATACAATTTCATAATACTGGTTATTCAAAATTTCTCTCCATAAAAATCATAGATCTTCTAATGAATTTTTAAACAACTTACCAGTTAGGAAATAGTCACAGATCGGACATGACATATATATTTTCAAATTACCAGAAGAACATTTTAAAAACTATTTTATTACTTCTAAAAGACGAGATGAACTGAGAATTTTGAAGATATGTGCACTAGTCAAAAGTAGGAGACGGACTGCTGAATGTGGCAAGGAAGTGGGGGTATTTATAAAGAGGATTGTGATAAGGATATTTCTTAGAACGCTGAGGACAAATAGGTCTATTTTGCAAAAAAGGATTTTTGACTGGAGATTCATTTTTTGCAAAATAAACATATTTGTCCTTGAAACGACCTTAATTTTGCACCGATGGGGTAAAACAGACCTCGGATTAGAATTCAGTGACCCTCAAAACCACGGAAGCTCTAGTTATTTCTGCTAAAACGACTTCATACGAATTTTGACCTTCAAATGTTCTTAAGCCTCATGTGCTGGAGTAAAACGGACTCCGGATTCGGGTTCAGCGTGGTCTTTGGAAGAGACCACTTTTTAGCGCGGTTCCTCCCTCCACCATAGGGAGGTACCCCGCTTATAAGGTTGATGCAATGAACCAATCCGGAAGTGCCGACTAGAAAATTTCGCGTTTCAGAACCCCTAGAAACCGAAAATAACGGTCGTTCAAATTTATGTATATATGTATATATATATATGTATATATATATATATATATATATATATATATATATATATATATATATATATTTGTCTGTTCGCTCATTTCTGGCATCCCTGATGGTCCGATTTTGATGAAATTTGGTACAAAAATCTGTCGTCCAATTTGAAAGGTCAAGTTCGTTAACCAGCAGAATCCGCCCACTGGAAGATGGCGTTTGGGGCGAAATTCGGGCAAAAAAATCGTAACGCTTACGTTTTTGAGTTCATAAGCTTGTAAGTACTCTTTTTATAAGCTTCTTGGGCTAGGAAAACGAATGAAACCATTGCGATAGCTTTAACCGTTTTCGAGAAAACTGAAAAAATAATTTTTGAATGCCGTTTTTGGTTTGGGTACTTAGAATCATGGGATTCAGTTGAAACATTTACTGCATTTTCTACTTTCATTAAAACTAATATGTTGAAATTTTGGTTGCGTTTGGAGTTAAGGAAGGGTTAGAATAAAATATTTTATTAACAGACATAAAAAAGTTTTGGTAACTTTGTATACTTTCCTTAATATCTCGAAAAAGGTTGAGAATTTGGGAAATGGAAGAATACCATTAGAAAGCTTACTAAATGATCTACAAAAAACGTTCTAATGAAAGCTTCTATTAGGCGATGTCAATCGGAGAAATAAGTGCTTAAAACTTTAAAGTAATTGATTTCGCTTATTCGAACTGTTCTTTTTGTCTTTGATTTTGGTACTTAGAATTGTGGGATTTAGTTGAAACATTTTCTGCATGTTCTACTTTTATCAAAACTAATATGTTAAAATTTTGGTTACGTTTGGAGTTAAGGAAGGATTAGAATAAAATATTTTATTAACAGACATGAAATGTTTTGGGAGCTTCGTATACATTCCCTAATATCTCGAAAACGGTTAGAAATATTGGCAAACGGAGGGTTACCATGCAAAAGCTTACTAAATGTTCTACAAAAAAGATTCTGAAACAATTTTTGATTAGGCTATGTCAATCGGAGAAATAAGTGCTTAAACTTTGAAGTAATTTATTTCGTTTATTCGAACGGTTCTTTTTGTTTGTTTTTATTCTTTGTTATTTTTTCATTGCTTATAGTTGGATAATGTATTTGGCAATAAAACAGATTAATTAAAATAAGAAAAACAATTCATTGTTAGAAATATATCAGGCTGTACCGTATGAAATGTCAGTTTTGGATTTGCCGATTTCCTTCAAATGTCTTGAAACTGTCGAGGCTCCTACTCCGAGTTCTTTGGCATATTCCCTAGTGTTTTCAATTGCTTATAGTAGTCAAATGTATTTTCCAAAAAAAACAGGATACGTATAATTATAAACAATATTTTATTTTTGCGGAATCTTGGGATTCTCAGATGCCGTATGAATATCTATTAGGCCCCCTTCGTATATTTTCCTTAATATCTCGAAAAGGGTTAGGATATCGTGGCATGTGAAATATATCAGTTAGAAAGCTTACAGAATTCTCCACAAAAAATGTTTTGAAGAAATGTTTGATGGAGTTTCGTTTATGTAAACGGATCTATTTGTGTGTTTCCCGTAGTTTTTGTTTTCACTTCTCGTTATTTTTGTACTTGCTTATAGAACTCAAATGTATTTGTCAGTAAACAGGATACGTTCAATTAGAATCAATATTTTGTTTGTTAGAATTCGAAGAAGCCGTATGAATATCTAGATTACAGTACTGGTGTTGATTTCGTTCTTTAGAATTATTCTTGGTATTCCCTATTTTCATCTGTTACCCATAGTTTTTTATTGTTAGTAGTTTTTTCTTATTGATTATAGAATATAAATCTATTTGGCTATAAAACAGGATACGTAAAATTAGTAACAATATTTCGGAGATTTCTGAGCGAAATGCCTTTAAGATTTTCTACCACCACGAACGGCGTTTTTCCTCTCTTTTTATCCACTAGATAGGCTTTATTTGGGATATTATTCTATATATGTTTTATTTAACAGGGGATTCTGATGAAATGTCATGTTTTTGCTGTGGATTTTAATTACGATGTGTCTAAGATTGGGTAACATTAGCGAGTCTACATAGTTAAGAACCGACGACGGAGGATTACTTCTTGCTATGATTTAGTCTACATATGTATATTAAGTCCTAAATCCAAAAAATAAACTTCACAACGGTTAGATACTATGAGCGAATATGGCGGTTCAATGCCCGTAGAAGCAGAAGGTCCCCAGGAAATTTACCTGCTAAGAGTTAATCCTCAAGAGCTGTAAATATACCCCAGGTATCTGACGACACAAATACAAAGCCTTGGCGGAGAGCACCCCAAAAACACAGATCCAAACATAGGTTATATACTAAATATTCATAAAGACTACTTAGTTGTAACCCGATTCATCAATTAGCAATCAATAGTTTTCAACACAGGTTATATACTAAATATTGATAAAAAGTATTTAAGTAGAAAAAAAAAAACAAGATTCATCAAGACTTGTTTTTGGTCCATTTGTATCTACTCCATAGACTTAATTAGGTATAATTCTATATATTATTCTATTTTAGGTATTATTCTATATATTGACTCGTTATTCGTCAAGACTTGTTATTTGTCCTTCTGTATCTACTAGATAGGCTTTATTCGGCATATTATTAGAAAGCTTATTAAATGCTCTAAAAAAAAGGTTCTAATGAATGTTTTGATTAGGCGATGTCAATCGGAGAAATAAGAGCTTAAAACTTTAAAGTAATTGGTTTCGCTTATTCGAACTGTTCTTTTTGTCTGTTTTTCATTCCTTGTTATTTTTTAATCGCTTATAGTTGGATAATGTATTTGAAAATAAAACAGGTTAAGAAAAATAGGAAAAAAAATTAATGTTAGAGATATGGATTTCCAAGATATAGCTTTTCAACTGCCTAGCGTCCTTCCTAGAGAGGGTTGTTTGTCTTTGATTTTGGTACTTAGAATTATGGGATACAGTTGAAACATTTTCTGCATGTTCGAATTTCATGAACACTAATATGTTGAAATTTTTGTTACGTTTAGAGTAAAGGAAGGGTTAGAATAAAATATTTTATTAACAGACAAAAAAAGTTTTGGTAACTTTGTATACTTTCGTTAGTATCTCGAAAACCGTTGACAATCCTGTGAAGCGGAAGATTACCATTCGAAAGCTTACTAAATGCTCTACAAAAAAGGTTCTGAAGAAAGTTTTAATTAGGCGATGTCAATCGGAGAAATAAGTGCTTAAAACTTTAAATTAATTGATTTTGTTAATTCGAATGGTTCTTTTTGTCTGTTTTATTCCTTGTTATTTTTTAATTGCTTATAGTTTGATAATGTATTTGACAATAAAACTGGTTAAGTAAAATAACAAAAACAATTTATTGTTAGAAATATAGATTTCCAGGATTCCAAGACCTTGTCACTAGCGGGACAGTTTCTAGTGATAGCCGACTCTTCCAGGTAAGATTGTAAATCATGACCTTTCAAGACTTTACTACACACAGGAATGGCGTTAGTGGCCTTAAGGGTTGATACGCCATTATAATAATTAATTAAAAAAAATACGGGTGGAACCAAAATAATAACTGCTTCTATTTTAATCTTTCCAAATTAGACTAGGGATATGAACGGAACCGCGCTAAGATGATGCAGTTCCTGCGAGACGGATTTTTTTATTTTTATTTTGTGCGACTGTGTAATTGATCTTCATTTGAAAATAATGATTTTTAATCATATACAACGTTTGAGCTTCAATTTGTAGCAATCGTTATGACTATTACTAAAGTAACTACTGAATTTTCAATGCAGTGAACTGTGAGATAATTATCACTAGAAGAGGATGAAGGGGGCTGACCCTGCCAGGTAAGGCCATAAAAGCTTTTCAAGAAAGGTGGAACCAAAATAATAACTGTTTTTATTTTAAAATTTCTAAATGAGACTAGTGTTAAGAACGAACTGCGCTAAGATGACGCAGATCCTATGTGACGGACTTTTTAGCGCGGTTCCTCCCTCCCCCATAGGGAGGAACCCCGCTTATAAGGTTGATACAAGGAAACAATCCGGAAGTGCCGACTAGAAAATTTTGCGTTTCAGAACCCCTAGAGATCGAAAATGATGGTGGTTCAAATTTGTATATACATATATATGTATATATTTATATATATATATATATATATATATATATATATATATATGTATATATATATATATTTGTCTGTTCGCTCATTTCTGGCTTCCCTAATGGTCCGATTGTGATGAAATTTGGTACAAAAATCCGTCGTTCAATTTGAAAGGTCAAGTTCGTTAACCAGCAAAATCCGTTCACTGGAAGATGGCGTTTGGGGCGACATTCGGGCAAAAAAATCGTAACGCTTACGTTTTTGAGTTCATAAGCTTGTAAGCATTCGTTTTATAGGCTTCTTGGGCTAGGAAAACGAATGAAACCATTTTCAAGGCGATAGCTTTAACCGTTTTCGAGAAAATTGGAAAAATAGTTTTTGAATACCGTTTTTGGTTTGGGTACTTAGAATCATGGGATTCAGTTGAAACATTTTCTGCATGTTCTACTTTCATTAAAACTAATACGTTGAAATTTGTGTTTCATTTGGGGTTAAGGAAGGGTTAGAATAAAATATTTTACTAACAGACATAAAAAGGTTTGGTACCTTTGTATACTTTCCTTAATATCTCAAAAAAGGTTGAGAATCTTGGTAAACGCAAGAATACCATTAGAAAGCTTACTAAATGCTCTACAAAAAAGGTTCTGATGAAAGTTTTGATTAGACGATGTCAATCGGAGAAATAAGTGCTTAAAACTTTAAAGTAATTGATTTCCCTTATTCGAACTGTTCTTTTTGTCCGTTTTTATTCCTTGTTATTTTTTAACTGCTTATAGTTGGATAATGTATTTGATAATAAATCAGGTTAAGAAAAATAATTTAATCTTAGAGATATGGATTTCCATGACATTGAAAATGCCTAGCGGGGTCCTTCCAAGGGCGGGGACCCATCCAGGTAAGATCGTAAATAAGACCTTTCTTGAAAGTAAAGATGGAACTGTCAACTTTGGTCCTCCTCTGCCTCCTGGCACTTTCATTGCTGACGAAGACTACCAATGAGTAGCCAAAACGTCCTAAATTTAGATTTTTTAACAAAAATCGTATTGAGGTTTCTTTAGCCGAATCCCAACCATTCCATCTTTACTTATCACCTCGACGGCTAACTATCTAATCTTCATGCTTTCTCGAAATGTGGACCCAAAATAATAACATCTTCTATTCTAATCATTTTAAATGAGTCTAGAGATAAGAACGGAACCGCGCTAAGATGATGCAGTTCCTGCGAGTCGGACTTTTTTTACCAGAGTGTATATTTACCATCAATTTTTAACCCTTTGCCTCCGAGCATGAATGACCATCTTGTTTTTCTTGATATATATATTTTGAGTAAACACGAGAAGAGCAAGGAGCCGAGAGGGAGGTAAATTACCTCGGATATACCGAAGGGGGGGGGGCGAGTGGTGATATTTCTCCCCACTCCAGTATCCCACCAATCATCCACCGTCATGGCCAATCCTCAGCCTAGCCAATCAACTCTCTGCCCGCTCCATAAACCTTCTCACTTTATAACTATCTAAGCAGAATATCTTTCCTATTTATTTGTTTATTTCTGTTTCTATTTGTTTTACAAAATATATTTCCATTGTACTCTTTTTTTCATCCCACATGGAAACAACATATATTATAAACTATTAATCCTCAAGAGTTTATTTCTTTTTTTGTAAAGTCCACTTATATGACACAGATTTTCCGAACAAGTTATTTACAGTTTCCCACTCTTCTTTAGCCAGGATAGGGCTGATGAATTTATTTTTTCGAAAGGAAAACCATCAAACCTACTGGTATTCGAATCCTCGCCCAGAATGTTCTATCGTAAGTTTCTAATTTAAATTATTATCGTCGTATTTAAAGTAATTTTTTTTTTACTTGATAAGAATAAGAACAGATCTTTAATTCATGAACGAATAATTCCAGTTATGGCACTTTAAATTAAACAAATAAATTGTAAATTTCCAAAAACAACTAATATAATAACAATTTGGTGAAATTGGTACAATACCTATACTGCTAGGGTATATTCATTTTATACATATATGTGTGTGAATATTTCTGTCTCACCACGCTGTACCAATGTGACCACATTTTACGGTATATATATATATATATATATATATATATATATATATATATATATATATATGTGTGTGTGTGTGTGAATATTTCTGTCTCACCATGCTGTTCCAATGTGACCGCATTTTACGGTATATATATATTTTGTATTACAGTATTACACTTACTTGTGGATCACTTGGATGTGGTTTCATGACACTTGGACACACCGGACCTCCACACGGTATATATATATATATATATATATATATATATATATATATATACACATTACTAAGAAGTGTTCTGACTAAGGTTGCTAATGGGTGAGGAGGCTTTGCAAGGGTTCGGGATATTATTACCTCGGATGGACCATCCCCAGGTATAGCGTAAACTCTATGAGGGACAAAATCACAGTTTATTTCTAGTAATTCAAGGTCTGCCATCATAGTTGAAATGAACCGTATATAAAAATAATATTCTGAAATAGATACAGTACGGTAACAGCTGACTTGTTATCGTCCTAGCAACGGATGCTGCCTAGGCGTGCATGCTCTCCTCAAAACCAACTAGAAATTCAAACCTCTATAAAAATACTTAGATATTCGAATATCATTAAATCCTTTCTTAGCGATTGTTTACATCCTAAGGGAGTGTCCATGCAAAATTTCAAATTTTTCTGTCAAGTGGTATGGGCTGGGCGATGATAGGTCAGTGAGTGAGTGTGTAGTATTTGACAAATATAGTAGACGATTTTTTCCATAATGATTTTTTTAAATTACACTATTTGCCACCTGGGGCTACTCTTGTAAATAATCCTACTCTTGTAAATGAGTCTACTAATCCTTACGTTCCTGCCAGAGGAAAATTGAGCGTGTAAAGGAGGGATTGTTTGAGACTGAGAGAGAGATTGTGTGTGTGTGTGTGTGTGTGTGTGTGTGTGTGAGAGAGAGAGAGAGAGGGAGAGAGACAGAGAGAGAGAGAGAGAGAGAGAGATCCATAGAGGAGATGGCAGTGAGATGTCAATACAGCATTGTCGTGCGGGTGAGAGTGTCCTCAGATCCTGCTCCTTTGTCCGTATCCTGAGATATCGTCCTCAGGACTCCTGCAGGACATAACTCCTTCCAGGATACTTGTATCCGTCAGGACCTGCTATTGTATTCCTACAGTAACAAATGTTGAACCATTCTACCTGCCTAGGGGTCAGGAGACAAGTGGAGTTAGGCGTTTCAACCATACAATCCTCCATATGCCTTCATAATTCTAAACCACCGTCTGACTGAAATAGCGTAATTTTAGCGTGATTTCCTATCGTATATTTACCTCGTGTGTTATGAAGAGCCTACAATTGAGATTCACAATCCTATTTACGCTAAAAAAGGGTTAATATTACCTTGTAACTTTTTTTGCCATTTTTTATGGTGTTTAATGCTTCCTTAGCTAATAAAAAATGATATCCAACAGCCTTCATGTGGCGGAATAGTTTTTAATTGTGCCTTTACACTCTCTTTTAACACTAGATTATACCAGACCTGGTACTTAGGTATATGAATGTCAATAACAAAAAATATATTTGTTACTAATATATATAAAGTAACATTAAGTTCATTAAATGTATTCTCTACTTATAGCTACAAAAGTCATAACAACCTTTAGGAAAGCAAATGTTATATATAGTAGGAAATTGCACGACCAGTCAAAATGACTGGACTGATCTGGTAAATCTAATGGTTGTCCTTCAATACATGTCACCTCCTCCCTACTCCTACACGTCAGCTTCTTGTATCTTCTCTAGTGTTCCCCCACTTCGACTATGGTTGCCTGGTGTATGGAGGGCTCACTGGGGAGCTTGAGGTTCGTCTTAAGCGATTAATGAACAGTTTTCTCAGATTTATCCTCGATACCCCCAGGGATGCCCATATTTCACACTGGTATTCCGAGTTGAAGTGGCTATTTCCATCAATTCGACGACAATATTTCCTAGGTTCCTTCCTTTACCAAACCATTTCTTCCCAATCTCCTTCCTATATTTACAATCTCCTGCAGTTTAAATCTGCTGTCCATTCCCGAGGTACCCGCTCCCGTCCCTCCGATCTCTATCCTCCCACTCATAAAACAGCCTTCTTCGCCCGTTCCTTCATCTCCCGAGCCTCCTCGTTCTGGAACTCTATCCCTCTTTCCATTCGACACTCTCCTACCTTACCTGTCTTTAAATCCCGCCTCTTTGATTTTCTCCTATCCTCCCAGGAAGACGCTTCTTAAAATTTCACCACCAGGAAGACCTGATTACCTTTGTAAATTATATTGCTGTTTTTTTCTCGTGGTTATGCATTTTCCTAGTTTATATCTTTTTATAGCCCCCATTCCTTTAATGTTTATTCAACTTTTTAATATTTATTTGTTTATTTAAACTCTTTAATTTTATTCCCATCCCCCTCTGAACATTGTATCATCATTGCCCCATTCCAATGAATGTACATATTTACTTATATTTCATTTTATTATTTAAGGCTTCACATATAATATTTCTATTAGTTGATTTTTTTGTTTTGTTCCTTTATACTTTTGTTTTTCTTTATTCATATTTATATTTTTAGGTTAAATTTCTTTATTGTTTATTTTGTACTTATTTTTATTCTTATGGGACGAAGTCCCAGAATAAAGTTTTTTTTTTCATTCATTCATTCATACATTTCAAAATTAAAAATCTTTTCTTTTCTTTTTTTTTTTTTTTTTTAAATCTTTATTAAAAGAAATTATGAAAACAAATTAACAATGAAAAAATAAACATATCAGAACATATTTTAAAGTAATTTTTCTCAAAACTATGTGTTTCAAATCGGCAGATACTCTATTTTTTTTTTTTTTTTTTTTTTTTTTTTTTACGGCGCATCTACATCTAGGCCATTAGCGCCGACATCCAGGGTGCAGCGAGGAATTTTACCAGCGAGCCGTGGGATGATAAAATTCCTGCCGGAGGTTGGGAATCGAACCCACCATCTCCCGCTTATGAATCCAAGGCGCTAGCCATTAGACCACGGGAGACCCCACAGATACTCTATTGTCCAAATATTTGCTAGTAAAGTATGTACGGAGGATGTTTTTGATTCGTTGAATTGTCACGATTTCGTGACCATTTTTCGGTATATTAAATATAATAAAATATTTGCAGAACACTGATTAAAATAAAATAAATTTTAATAAAATATGAAGAGTTGTTCACTATTTTTGAAAGAATTAATAATTTTTTAAAATCCTACTCACTTTACTAGATTTTAGCTTATTCCATAAAAGAGTCCTTGCAAAAAATGAACTAAGTCATTCTTGGCATACTCGTTCAGTTTATGTCATGCCATTTACTGCTTTTCAAAAAGAAGTTATTGTGCTCAGTGATACTCTTCCCGATCTTGGCTATTGTGTTCCAAGGGCTATTGTGACGTTTTCATTTCCTTTCGTTCCGTAATGACTGGTGTCCATTACTGTTTACTGTTGAAAAGAAGTTCTGAAGACGTTTTCTTTTATCCCGATATGTCTTTTTTATCTTCTTGTTCACCAAGATTCGTCGGGGACCTCAACAAACAATCCACCTCATGTTTATCTGATTGGAGCGCGGTGGAACGTGAGAGTCGAGTAGTTCTCTCTGTCTTGGGGTGTATAAATATTAAGGGGAGAGTCTTGATTAGACGGCTGGGAAGATTGATTACGCCACGTCTGGGAGGCGAGTTAGGCGACGTCTGGGAGGCAAGTTACGCCAGGGAAGTCAGGAGGTAAGGGGTTCGCCAGGGGTTTGGGGCCATAGTCTTGCCAGAGGGATGCGGGGTTCACTATTACTTATGCAGTCTGAGTAATTTCCCCTATCTCCTTCTTCGGGGGCCGCTCGCTGCTCGGATCTCTCAAGAACCAGCGTTTTTAAGGATTTACCAGGGTCATGTCGAGCAATATGTTAACAAAATTGCAGGAGCCGAACACCAAAGTACATTCTCCATGTACGTAGGAAGTCTTCGTTCCATTAGTAAAAAAAAGAGTTTAAACTATAAAATATAAATACAAAATAATATACTCAAATTACAACTAAATAAAGCTTAATACTTCCCAAGTGTTAGTTTTGTTCTTTTGAACACGTTTTCTTCTCTGTTTTTGATTTAGATAGCATTTAACAGTAAAACGAGTATTTCACTTATTTATTTATTTTATGTCCTTCGTTCCGTGGATGATAAGCCCACTAAGGTAAGTCTTCTAAGGAATCAGAGAGATATTGAAACTGGTATTTATTTTTCCCCAAATTAAAACATTATTAAAAATAAAATGATTAATATAAATTTAAACTTTAAACTATAATGAATAAGAACTTATTCATGGGAGAAAAATGTAGATTCATTAATTTGTCTTGGGGACCTTTATATGAAATCATATAATCCTGTACTTTTTAGATATGTTAAGATAATGTCAAGGAGGAGTACACATCTTTTTTATATACAATATATTTTATTGTCAATTCAGTATTACAAACTTCACACAATGGGCTATCTGGTATTGTCATTAGGTACTGGTGAATAAGTCTTGAATGGCTAATAATTAAGTCTTGTATGAGTATTTCACACAATAGGCTATCTGGTATTGTCATTAGGTACTGGTGAATAAGTCTTGAATGGCTAATAAGTAAGTCTTGTATGAGTATTTCACACAATAGGCTATCTGGTATTGTCATTAGGTACTGGTGAATAAGTTTTGAATGGCTAATAAGTAAGTCTTGTACGAGTATTTCACACAATAGGCTATCTGGTATTGTCATTAGGTTGTGGTGAATAAGTCTTGAATGGCTAATAAGTAAGTCTTGTATGAGTATTTCACACAATAGGCTATCTGGTATTGTCATTATGTTCTGGTGAATAAGTGTTGAATGGCTAATAAGTAAGTCTTGTATGAGTATTTCACACAATAGGCTATCTGGTATTGTCATTAGGTACTGGTGAATAAGTCTTGAATGGCTAATAAGTAAGTATTCTATGAGTATTTTAGTAAAAAGAGGCAAGTAAATGAGAAAAAGTATTACAGTGTTTCCAAGAGCGAACGCTAAGAAAAAGGATGAAGCACTTCCCGCCTAGGATACTCTGTTTCCTGTTGTGGCGCTTTATTTAATTTTTTTTTTTATTTATTTATTTTACGAGCTTCGCAACAACGGCGACTTGCTCTTTTTTTTTAAGATACAGTAAAAAATACAGATTTATATGTTCACAATTATCAGTAACATAGTACTAAATACAACAAAAGTTTGAAAAGAGCATACGACAAAAGTTAGGAGGTTTGTGGTAAGAATTATGTGCTAAACATTATTTAGAGCCTTGCTATTTGAAATATAATTAATATATTTACATAACTTATCACTAAAACTAACTACAATTTTTTATTACGTCATGATGGGTGCTACATGTTGTAGTTTTCCATTAATGACCAAGTAAAATTGAGTAATAATTACATAATAGAAAACAAAAATAATAATAATAATTACACAATAGAAAAAAAAAAATTCTTTTGTTTCTTCAGATTCTGTGATACATGTTTATGTGTTTTAAACAATGGAGTATAGAGTGTATGTATGGACTTTGTATGTATGGACTGTGGCGCTTTAAATCTTCCTTCTTATCAAGTATTCATTTTTTTTTCTTTTGGAAATGTCAAAATCTACCGATAAGTGCTTGAAGAGATAGATCATAAAAAACATTTTCCAAAAATTCTTTCATAAGCTAAAAGTTTCTACCTTATAGAAAAAATGTTAACATGATAAGTTATTCAGAGTGATTTCTTTCTATACATATTTATTGTAATATGTAGATTTGCACAGTTGTGTATATATGTAACAAATACTTTGTATTTTACAACTATTATGACTGCTAGTATTAAATATTATAATTGCATTGCTCTTCTGACAAATATTTTACTTTTTAACAAGAATTTACATTATAAAGGACCCCGCCCTTTCCTAATGGAAAATGGCTTTCGGTCCCCCCCCCTCCACTCACGGGGATTGGGGGAAAGCTTTTTTTGCAATTATCGTCTATCCATTATCATTTGAAGATCTTTTCGAAGGCAATACACTGAGACCTTGCCTCAAACCCTTACCCCACCCCCACCCCAACCCCAACCCCACCTCTAGCTCGTATGTATCAAAAAAAGGCCATTTTTTGCACAAAAAAAAAAAGTGTTCTGTTAGCAGACTTTAACATTAGTAGCCCTGAAAAGGGCCGCTTTTTGTCTCTTAGACTACTGTCTTCTGTTTTGTCTTTTCGTTTGCTATCGATCAGCTGCATGTAACGTATGATTCAGCAAGTAAGAAGTCGGATATTTGATGTTTTGATTTTGACGAGCTTATCCCAAGGGGTTGGGGGTGGGGTAAGGGTGTGAGGCAAGGTTTCAGTGTATTGCTGTCGAAAAGATCTTCAAATGATAATGGATACACGATAATTGCAAAAAAAGCTTTCCCCCAATCCTCGTGAGTGGAGGGGGGGGGGGGGGGGGGGGGGAGTGTCAAATGTGGTGTCGTTCGAAAGATAATTGATACGTATTCTTTTTTACTGCCAAATGGATTGGGAAACAATTCAAACAGACATCTCGAGATTTTGCAAAAATTAAAAATGCAAAACTTCGGATACCCAAAAGTACCAAAAGTTTTAACTTTCGGGTTTTGTGCCCATGGAGACTTTTGTTCAGAAAGACTTTCTCTATTTAACGAGCATAGTTTCGTTCAATTTGACCGAAAGCCATTTTCCATTAGAAAAGGGCGGGGTCCTTTCTATGAAGAAATCTTTGGATACTGAAGGCCTTAAGGAAGCGTAGGAATGAACACTTTTTCTGAAAGAAGTTGTTTCGTAATTGAAAATTGTACAAGAATCCTTTTTATAAAGCCCTCTCCATTAGATTGGAGATTCCTGAATTGGAGAAAGGTTGGACAGGATATTCGCATTCTTTAGAACACTAAAAGACTAAGTTTTTCAAGCAATATAACAGAATTAAAGCCTGCTCTAAAATATTCTTGTTTCATTCAAGACGTCATAAGAAAGTGGAATAAAATTTAATTTATCCTATCCACGTTATAAATTTTCCTTTGTCGTGCATGCTTCTTTCTCTTGATATAACACCTCTTCAGGGAACAATCACGCTTACACAATATTTATTACTCTTTCTCAAGGAAAAAAAGTCCATCACGCAGGAGCTGCATAACTAAGCACTTTCCTCAGAATTTGGGTAGTGTAGACTGCTTTCCAGAACAATTTGCCTCATATTATCGTATTTTGATCTAACGCAGGAACAGGATACAGTCCCTCTAGCGCTCCTTGCGGCGCCTTTGTGGACCTATGTCTGGCTGGCTTTTCTATTGAAATATATTACAAAGTAAACCCCCCTTTCCGATTGACCGATTCAGCTCATTTTTATAACACTTCTTTCTCATGAGTTACCCACGACGTATACCGCGTTTCGTTAGAATACAGCAGAAATTACGACCAGTATGAGTATATTAGGAATTTGGGTCCGGAGTAAACCCCCCCCCCTCCTAATGAACCTATTTAGTTTATTTTTACATCACATATTTACCTGTAGATTACCACTACGAATACCGACTTTCGTCGAAATATACCTAAAATCACGGCTGGTAGTGGCGAATTGGTATTGTCGGTCCGGAGTAAACCCCCCCCCCCCCTCCTTATGAAACGATTTAGTTCATTTTTATATCTCACTTTTCTCTCTATATTACCACTACGAATACCAAGTTTCGTTGAAATATAACAAATATTACGGCTGAAATGGTCAAATTAGTGTTTTGGGTTAGGGTAAACCCCCCCTTCCGGTGGACCGATTTTGGTGGTTAACGAACTCGTTCAATCGTTTGCTAATTGACTGCTATATACCAAGTTTCGTGACGAAGAAACAAAAACTCTGGCCGCTAGCTATCGTGTTAACAGACACATATATATATATATATATATATATATATGCATATATATATATATATATATATATGCATATATATATATATATATATATATATATATATATATATATATATATATAAATTTTAACGGGGGTCATTTTCGGTGTCTACTAGGTAGGATCGATAAAGATTTGAAGAAATTTTTCAAAAATTCCGTCATGAGTTCAACCTCAATAGCTACTTTCCTTCGGAGGAAACTGCTAAAACAGATAGAAGAAGAAACTGCTACAAAATGTTCACCGTTTCAAGCAATTTTTAACACGACATCAGGAGCTTATAGGTTCTCTCTTCCTGTTTCCCGGCATATATACTACCTGTGAGGTTTTTAACACCACATCAGGAGCTTATAGGTTCTCTCTTCCTGTTTCCCGGCATATATACTACCTGTGAGGTTTTTAACACCACATCAGGAGCTTATAGGTTCTCTCTTCCTGTTTCCCGGCATATATACTACCTGTGAGGTTTTTAAATCGAACATGGTTGAGACCCGGTTGTGTCAGATAGATCATGGTGATGACGGCAAAACGTTCCAATTTTGTTCTATGCTAATGGAGGAGCATCATCCACGACCTAAGGAAGCCGGCTGTAATGCTGAAGAAATGTTGCGTTTTTCAAAACCGCACTCATGGTTCCATCCATTTTCATTCTTAGCCTTCTAGGTTTTAGTAAAGCCTTCAATACCTTTGACCATAACATACTTCTTTCCAAACTCCAATCTTTCTCTTTCTCCAACAGTGCTCTGACCTGGTTCCAATTATTTATCTCTAACCGCTCCCAGTCTGTAGTCATTCCAAACAAACCCCAATCCTCCACCCTTACACTGGACCGAGGTGTTGCACAGGGATCCTCTCTATCCCCAACACTGTTTGCAGCCTACATAAACGATCTACCTTTCCTTCCCTCCGTCTGAGCTATTTGAGGCAGCAAGAAAGATGCAAGGAGACTTGGACAGGACACAGCTTGGGCCAAGACCAACAAATTAATGATGAACGCTGAGAAGTCCAAAGCGATAGTGATAGGCTCAGCTCCCCTCTTGAAATCTCTCCCTCCTATCCTCCCTTCCTTCACCATTCACTCCAGTCCTTTCTAGTAAGTAAGCGTAGGATAGGGCGTAGATTTAAGCCCGGCTCCAGGTTCGAATCCGATGAACAGGAGCTCTCCTTTTTATATTAAATATGTTGAGACATATCATTATTTTACTAGGTAAGATTTTGCAATTGCATCATAAGTTTTTGTAATGTTAGATTTTATTCAATTATTTAACTTTAATTCTGTGAATAAAATGTCCTAGCATAACTATTTTTTTGTTATTCATTGAATTATTTCTTTTCCAAGCTTATGGTCATTACCAGCAACCTAAATCGCGCCCTGACGCACTGAGGGGAGAAAGAGCGAAAAGAGTGTAAGATCCAGATAGATATGGAGTGTTTGTTTGTGTGTGTCTGTGTGTGAGAGTGTGTGTGTGTGTGTGAGAGAGAGAGAGAGAGAGAAAGAGAGCGAGCGAGAGTGAGAGAGAGAGAGAGTAAGAGATCCTAGATATATGTACTGCAGCTGGCTCCATAACCCACACGGCTAGTTGCTAATTGATGTCTGCAGTCATTAACACGCTCACTCTCTCTAATGGACCTAACACTCACTGCCTTACTTCTTACACACACACACACACACACACACTCTCACATATATATACATATATATATATATATATATATATATATATATATATATATATATATATATGTATAACTTCTATGTCGGTTTAACCTCTTACGCTATATTTCCTTTAAAAGCAGCTCAATATGCAAAATGTGATTGATTGCATTGAGCATCACAACAGGCAGTGAAACGCGCAACGATCTTGCAGTTTCTAAAAGTTGAACATTTGTCAAGCTTTCGTTATCTTTCCACAAAAATTCAATTTTTTTTTTTTTTAAATAATTTTTTGCTTCATTAATTGCTTTATTGATGTCCGCAAAATTTAATAACCATCCACTGTCCAAGTTGATAAAATTCCAATTGCAAATTTCAAATTTGTAATTATATTAGCAAATTCTAAAGAGTTCGAACTGCATGACTTAATTGGTAAATGACATTACAAAGAATCAGATTCAGTTTTGTTCAGTGACGCAATAAGGAAAATTTTACGTTTCATATGTATATATATATATATATATATATATATATATATATATATATATATATATATATATATTTTATTTTATTTGAAGATAAAACTACAACATAATGAATACACAAAAAAAAACATTGTTGTACAAAATGGCTTATGATACAAAAATACAAAATGAGCGTCTCCTTCGCTCAAGATTTGCTTGGCTTGCTAGCAAGCCTTGCTTAAATTATTATCTCCTAAGTATTAAAACTATATTAACTAGCTAATCCTTAACAATCTAATACGTGAATACAATTTAAATAAATAGTAAACTAAAGACAATAGAAATTACTTATGCTACAATTACCGAGAGCAGTTGTCTCCATAAAACTAAGTAAAAACATGAATGAGTAGAAAACATTCATAATTTAGAAGTAATACATGTAAACAAAACAAAACAACAACAAAAAAGAACCTAATAACTCTGGATTTTCAATTTAACTACAACTCCTTATTAAATAGATTGTTTGGCTCAGTACTGCACTTGAAAGACAAAGAAAAATAAGTAAATACATATAAGAGAAAAAGAAGAATTTTAACAAATATTAAATAAATAGATAAATATATACAGTAAAATAACCTATACAAACTTGTATACATAAAAAAATTCAAGATATTCATGTTTAAAAAAGAGCAATCAATTATACAAACTATATACTCAGGATAAAATAACTGCCGGCTAATTAACTAATACTGAATTATCAGTCTAATTTGATAAATTTATCATCTAGTGAGCATCTTGTATTACAACTAACGTAGTAAAATTATCGCCTTCACTGAACAATAATGTCTCCATATCAGCGGCCGTGCGCTGCTAACAGAGCCCTCCATCTGCCAAAGATGACACTAGATCCTTTCAGAACTCGTGCGGTGATTTTCCTAAGACAAGTTGTAGAGACGCCAAGATCTTTAAGACTCCTCGCAGAGGCTCCGCACCAGACTCCCCTCCAGCTGACTGTGCAGGATGTGACATTCACATGAGTGAGCGGCACACCAAACATACGGCCTACTGCCAAGCGGACGTCAAGAGCACTATACTTCTTGCATTTCTCACGATGAGCCGAGCCTAGATCAAGAGATGCATTAACTATTTGAGCGTCCACTATTGTGACTCTTCCATCCTTAGCCGCAATAATGTCGGGCTTCCAGCGGCGACCTCCAGCTCTCAAAGTTGTCTCAATGTGGACTTCGAAACCCTTCTTGGCTAGGGTATCACCCAGTACCCAACCACGGAATCATGCCTCAAGCATCGGCCTCCATGTGAAACATAGCACTTTTGGACAGCGTGAGTACCGGTTTCATTCTCTAAGCAACCAGCCCTGCAACGAAGTACCCGGCCCCCACGCCTTCCTCTTGTGCATCTAACAGTTGTAGGTAGGGCATTGATGTGAGTTCGGACAAACTGGGTAATATATATGTATATATATATATATATATATATATATATACATATATATATACATATATATATATATATATACATACATATATATACATATATATATACATATATATATATATATATATATATATATATATATATATATATATATTCCACTTTTTCTTGTTTCTTTTTCTGGCAGTGGTCGATAAAGTAGTACACTCTTGGTTCACATTAACTACTTTTTTTTTTTTTTTTTTTTTTTTTCTTTTTACTGGCGTACATATCCTCAGTCTTCGGATTTACAAGATTACTGTACCTTCAGGAATCTGGTTGATCCTATTTTGAAACTTTGGTTTGAAAGTGTAACACTTACCATCCGAGGACTGGTGAAGAAGGAACGGTAAACGATTTTCACAAAATGGTATATAAATGTTTAGAATTCTCGACTGGAAAGGACTATCTGAGACCATTATGAGCTGCTAGACAAGAATCCATAAAGAGCTGGGCGGGCGAGAAGACCCGGTATCTGAATCCATTGCTAGAGATCCTGGATAAATCCTTTGTCCCGCCTCTAGTATCCATACTAAGCCAAGGATACTTCCACTAGAAGGCTTATCTACAATCCTTAGCGTATCCTGGATTATCTTCAGTACCCGTTACCTATCTTCGTTCATCCTCTAGGTGTTTATAGTCATCTCATTCATTCTTATCTCTTCTTTTTCTTTGAGAAACATTTTTTAATTTTTTTTTAGAGTCTTACGATATGGCTGTTGATATTTATTTGATGGCGCACATTCAATGTTGGGCCAAACTAAAAACTAAAACTAAAATGAAAACAAAATTCACTTTTTGGAATAAACTAAAACTAAACTAAAAATTGCAACCTAAAACAAAACTAAAACTAAATATTTGGGAATTGACTAAAAACTAAATTAAAGCTTTAGTTTAGTTTAGTTTTACTAAAATAACATGAATTAATATAAATCATATGTTATTTCGATACTTAAGTAAATTATCAAAACTAATAGAACTTGCTTAAGAATAAGAAATTGTGGCTTTTTCTCGTAATTTGCAAAGATATGTTCTTTGATAAACTAAATTAGTTAACTAAAAACTAAAACTAAACTAAAATCACAAATTTAGGTCTCTATTACTAAACTAAACTAATTACCTTACTAAAAACGGAGTCCACATGATTAATAATTATACAAATCTAAAACTAAACTAAAACTAAAACTAAAAATACAACATTAGTTTAGTTTTAGTTAGAGAAAACTAACGTTAGTTTAGGTCACTGCTACTTAATAAAACTACATTTTATCATAAAAATGGTTTTATTGTGCCGACGTTTCGGCTTGAACTTCAAGCCTTCATCAGGGCGATGGGAAGATAGAGAACTATTCCTCACAAATGCGGGATCATTTCTGAGAAATGATCCCGCATTTGTGAGGAATAGTTCTCTATCTTCCCATCGCCCTGATGAAGGCTTGAAGTTCAAGCCTATACAAAATAAAACCATTTTTATGCTAAAATGTAGTTTTATTAAGTAGCAGTGACCGAACCCCGACAATCCCTACCTTGCATCATCTACGGTCAACGATCGCCTCTCAATAACGTTAGTTTAGTTTACTAACGTTAGTTTTGGCCAACACTGCGCACATTAAAGATATCAAAAATATATTTCCTAAATAGCTCACAAATAACAGACTATACATAATAGATAAATTTTGAGGAAAAGGTTAAGGATATTAACAAATTACACTACTCAAGTTGAGAAATATCCCTAAGAATTTCATTACTTCATAACAACGTTAGAAACTACTTGTCTATCTTCAGGAATTCTACAATTATACACATATTATTAGATAACGAAACAATATCCTTTTAAATGAAGCAGTATTGAGTCAATCCATTTAAAATGGTCCAGAAAAAAATAAACTGTTTGCTTGATCATTTTTTAAAAAAATGATATTTTTACCGTCAATTACGTATGAAATCAGTAGTTAAAAAGATTTTTTTTTTTTTCATTGTTTTCATTGTTTCTCTATGGTTTGCTCTATCTTTTACGTTTTCTTTACTATTTGAGTATTTAGAATTAAAAAATAAATAAAATAAAAACGTCAAAAACGGCTTTTTGAGAAATTCAAATATTTGTTTTCAATGGCGGTTTTCAGGTATTGGAGCTCAAAATATTCAAGTACAGTAGAACCTCTTATATCCGACCATGACGGGACCGGGCCATGGTCGGAACGGCCAAAAGGTCGGATATCGGGAGGAGGAAAAAAACGTCTTTCAAAGTTATAAAAACAGCTATAATGTACAGCACAAACTGTAATACAACTTTATTGTACTTGTAAAACTGTTGCTAAATACATTTCAAACATTTACTCTTTTGAAAATACGAACAAAATGTAAGCTTACTTTATTTATAGAATTCAGTTATGGATTGTTGTTTTAATTTTGTTAATCTTGACTTTGCGGAAGTATCCTCCACTTTTTAGCCCACAATACATCCATTGCGGTTGCATTTGGATGTTCCTCGATTTATTTCACCGCTACGTCGAAGGCGTCCTTTGCAGCAGAATGACCTGCTACGTCGTCTCTGGTGGGTTCGTATTCGTCCGAGTCGATTTCTTCGTCCGCGGATTTGTTCTGCACAACAGCAATGATTTGGTCATTGTTAAGATATTCATTAGTAACTTCTGAAATATCAGCTTCAACAAGTCACTCTTCGTTAACAAATATAGAACAGTACAAGATTACAGCACATTCCACATCAACAATCACTTCAGAACTGACGGTTTGGGCCAAGAAAACAAAGCATAGTGTAGATGACTCACTCTTTCAAGTCTGAACAGGCTCGCCAACGGGGCGCGTGTGAAGCACAGACGGTCGGGCACTAGGTCGGATATCGGAAGGAGTCGGTTATGGGAAGGTCGGATATGAGAGGTTCTACTGTAGTGAAGAAGACATAAAGGACTGAGCAGACTATAAGAAAAACAATGCTGTTTAAATTATTAGTCTATTACTTACCTGCCCTGTGAAAATGAGTTTTCCGTAAGAGCTTATTAACTCAAAAATCGGCATGCTCGGTGAAACAAAGATGACCGCCGTTTCCAAACGATTGACTCTAGAATAAAAAGTAAAAATTCTTTTTAACTACTGATTCCATATTTAATTGATGGTAAAAATATAAATTTTTTCTAAAATACTAAAGCAACCACCTTTGGACCGTTTGAAATGGATTATATTATATTGGTAACCATTAATTAATCTGCATAGTCAAATAATTAATACATTATAAATTAATAAAATAACCTGATTTTCACACTAACTATGTCATATCAATAAAATAATCAATTTACCAATATATAACAAAAAAGTCCCTCACGCAGGAGCTGCATAACTAAGCAATTTTCGTTGAAATATAACAAATATTACGGCTGACATAGTCAAATTAGTGTTTTGGGTTCGGGGTAAACCCCCCCTTCCGGTGGACCGACTTTGGTGGTTAACGAACTCGTTCAATCGTTTGCTAATTGAATGCTATATACCAAGTTTCGTGACGAAAAAACAAAAACTCTGGCCGCTATCGTGTTAACAGACATATATATATATATATATATATATATATATATATATATATATATATATATATATATATATATATATAGATAGATAGATATATATAAATTTTAACGGGGGTCATTTTCGGTGTCTACTAGGTAGGATCGATAAAGATTTGAAGAAATTTTTCAAAAATTCCGTCATGAGTCCAACCTCAATAGCTACTTTCCTTCGGAAGAAAGTGCTAAAAACAGCACTCATATATAACAACTTACAGGAATCATTTTATTTATACAATAATATAGTTATATATATATATATATATATATATATATATATATATATATATATATACATACACAGTGAAACCTCTATATAGCGGACACCTCTGGGAGAACCAAAGTTGTCCACTATAGAAATTGTACATTTAATTCATGTTTTAATTAACCATTTAATAATTACCCATCACAAGTTTTTTTTTTTAAGTATATAGAAAGAGGTTTAAGGTTATATGTATAAACTTAAAAAAGTTTTTATTCTAAAAAGTTTAAAGCATAAAGAAGTTCTTAGTTCTCGGACAACACTTTTCCGTCCATTTCTTCAAAATTTCATCTTTCTTTTTCAATATTTCTGCTGCTTGTGCTTTTCCTATCTTTAAAAACTCGGCAACTTTACGCACACCACATTTTTCGCGATTGGAAAATGTTCGTCAATTTTTTCTTTAAGTGTCAGAGATTTCCGATTAGACATATTGAAGAGAAAGCACGATACTTACTCAACAAGAGCTAAAAACCAACTGAAAAGTGACGAGAAGGAAGTTCTGCGGAAGGAATGTGAACCGAACAGACTTATGGGATATTCCCGGAACCGTGATACCGCGTAGGCAAAACAATAGCAATCTGCCAGCGGGAAAATCATATGCTTCTGCTGAAAAGGAAGGGGTTCCTGTTGTGAAATTCCTAGGAAGATATTACTAGTCACTATTCTATATATATATATATATATACATATATATATATATATATATATATATATATATATATATATATATCTTATTCTTACAAAGAGTTTGTTATTGTTAACGCATTTTTCTGTAAACCTACGCCAATGGGAACGCTTCTATAAATAACATTAGCTGTAATTGTCCGTAGTAAGGATGTAAAAAATGAGGTTTCTCTGTCCGTGTCCGTTGTACAGAGGTGTCCGCAATATAGAGGTTTATTTTACCTATAGAAAAATTCGGGACTGTGAGAAAATGTCCGTTAATAGAGGTGTCCGCTGTAGGGAGGTGTCCGTTAAGGGAGGTTTCACTGTATATAGGTAAATTGACTGTTTTATTGATATATTGATATGACATATTTAGTGTGGAAATTAAGTAATTTTATTAACTGGTAATGTATTATTTGTTTCAACATTACTCGTTAATGGTAATCAACATAATACTGTTTTAAAAGGTTATTGTTGCATTATCCAATATTTTTTTTTTTTTTTTTGTTTTGATGCATCTTCTATTATGAGTGGTCATTAGCACCATTTTCCAATAGTAAATGCACAATTGTAAAGCTTCTGATGATGGAAAAGTAGTATCAAACGTTGAAATAAACTAATTTGAGAATTCTGAAAGAAGACACTAGAAAATCAGAGTTGGGCTTATTCGAATAATTTTGTATTTAAGTAACGAATAAAAGATAATTTTTTACCCGTTAATCATAAAACCACGGATGACCAATTATCTGTTATTCAAGAAACGGGTGATTTATCTTTTATTCGTCATTTGATTATCCGTTATCTTTTATTCATTATCCGTCCACAATACCATTTTTTTCTATCGATTCGGGCAAAAAAAAAAGAAAACTGTTGCTTTGCACATGGCATTGCACTCTTTAAATAAATATTTAAACATCAAGAAATTGTTTTTTAAGTACAACACGGCACTTCCATTGTCAGCACCAGTCGAACGGCTGTTCTCGTTTGCTTTCATAACGGATATTCCAAAAAGCAATCGACTCTCTGATGAAATGTTTGAGAAAAGAGTAGTTTTCAAATCTATGTTGAATTTAATTTAAAGTTTAATTATATATTTAAATAATAATGTAATACATAATTATATTTAATGATAATTTAAATAATTACATATTATATTATATTTAAATAATAAATAAATACATTATGATTAAGTAGTAAATTGGTTTTCTACACATCTTCCAAATATATAAATCATCTTTCGGATGAAAATTTATCCATCGAATTAAAATTCATCCGTAAGATGAAAAATGATTTCAACTGAAATCTTAAGATAAAAGATGACGGATAACTTTACGTAAATGGTAATAATTTCGAATAACGGATAACGGATATCCGAAAATTATAGATGACAAATAACGAATAACCTAGGTTATTCGTCATCCGTTATCCGAAGATAATTTTTGCCCAACTCTGTAGAAAATAAATATATGATATCCACACCTCCTTTTCTCTCAGTTCAATTCCTTCTATAGAATCATATGGATCTCACAATATCCGTCTAAATTCCCACAGATATTGTTGAATCTACAGATGGGATTGCCCCGAAAGATGGAGATATCTGGAACTATAAGGCGGCCAAAGGGATGATTACAAGATATTAATATGCAAACCGAGTCCAAGCAATCTATTCCACTCTACCCCCTTCATTTCTCTAGCCTTCTCCCACCATTCTATAGGCTATTTATTCTTGGTAATACATCCTAAATAGAGTATTCCCAAGGAATGTAGCTATTAAGGTTGCACTCACGAAAGAATTCTGTATATCCTATGTATGTGAAACGGGAGTAAAACTGGAAGACCAATAAGATTTCCAATCTTTCGATTTTTACCTTCGCTTTACTAATAAATTAGCCAGTATGTCACCAATTCTCCTAAACATCGGTCGCATTTTAGGGCCCCTGTAGATCTTTCATGACGACCGAATCTCCCAGAACTGCACCGATAATAATTAGTAGTGTACATACATCAGTGTAAGGTCGTTCCAGAAGCTGTTTAAACTATTGGGTGGTAAAATAAGTTCATAGCGTTTTTCAATATTTCAATTTAATTCTCTCTTTGTTTATGATATTGTGTTTACTTATCTAATAATGTTTACATATTCTAAAAGAGGATTAGTTAAGGTTTTTTTTTGCATCAGTTTCAACCGAGATTTCTTATCTTTAAGTGGTATTTTGCCTGGTCAAAATGGAAGAGAAAAAAAATTCTTCGCCATTTAATGAATTTCCGAAAAGGAAAATCCGCTGCACAGACGGTTAAGAAACTTTGCAGTGTGTATGCCATTAGGAAGAACCGTTAAGAGGCTTGCCGGGTCAGAATTGAAAATGTTCACTTGGAAGTCGCTGGGTCATCCTTCAACAGCTGATGATGACCAAATTCAGGCAACCCTCCCACTATGGCGCGGCAAATCCCAGAAACACTCAACATATCTCATGCAAGTCTGAAATCATTTGGGGGCTGCGACATCCCGTTTCTCGAAGTGATCTGTGAGTTCCCCACAATTTGACGGAAACGAATTTATTGGACCGCATTTGCGATTCCCTCCTCATGAAACGTAACGTTAATGGTCCATTTTTAAAGTAGATGATGAACGCTCGGCCCTGTACAATAATACTGTGAGAACAAAGTCCTCTTTAAAACGAAGGCGAACCTGCCGTTAACAACTCTAAATGCAGGATTACATCCCAAAAATGGTTAATCTGAGCGGATTACTTTTGAATTAAACAAAGTATCTGTGTACAATTTTATCGAACTGTGATTAGCATATGTATATATACAGGTTGTGTCGTAACTACTTGATAATATTCAAGGAGATGGAACTAAACATCAAAGGTAGTGCCAACATCAAGTTTTTATTAGCTAGGGTGCTAATGACTCTAGCAGTAGAAGCACCCATAAGCAAAAAAAAAAAAAAAAAAAAAAAAAAAAAAAATTTACCTGCTTATGTTCCAGACTTATGCCGTTCTAAATGTTGTTTCGAGTTTTTTTTTTTTTTTTTTTTATTATGGCGCAGAAACTTCTGGTATATAAGTGGTAGGATAGGTTCCCATCCTTTAATTAATTTTTCTATTTTTTTAGATTGCAACGTGTCTATTGCCACTATCAATCTTATTTTCAAAAATATTATTTTGAAAAAACAAATTATAAGTATTTTTGACTGCTATCAATATCAATTGTGATAACAACCGACAAGTATTCCACTACTATTAGTAGATAGATAAATATCCATAGTGATAACAACTGATAAGTATTCCACAACTGTTAGTAGATAAATATCCATTGTGACAACAGCTGATAAGTATTCCACTGTTATTTTTAGATACATATCCATAGTCATACCAGCTGATAAGTATTCCACTACTATTAGTAGCCGAATAGCCATAGTGATAACAACTGATAAGTATTCCACTACTATTAGTAGCCGAATAGCCATAGTGATAACAACTGATAAGTATTCCACTACTATTAGTAGCCGAATAGCCATAGTGATAACAACTGATAAGTATTCTACTACTATTAGTAGCCAAATAGCCATAGTGATAACAACTGATAAGTATTCCACTACTATCAGCACCATAATTCCTGAAGTAAGCTGTTTAGAATGGTTCTGTATAATGACGTCATTGAATGATCGATACTAATGTCATGTACTAGTCATCTTTCATTCATGCCATGTTGTCAAGATCGAACATCCAAACTCGATTCATCGCGCCAATCACTGCCATATTCGATATTCTCCGAGTGCTTCCGAAATCCTCGAATCAACCATAAATTCTTCCCTTCGCGGACTGTTCGCACGTTCAAAACGTTCGCACACAATACCGCTCAATGACTTTAGTTGCACTAACCAAACATTCTTTCGTGAATATGATTATTTTTTTCTTTAGAGCGTATCAACAATTGGGCTATAAATACCGGTTCTATTTACAGTTCGTCACCCTTTTACAATGCTAACAGCACGTGACCGGTCACCCATTTAGGTACTGGCCATTGCTGAGAATTATTAAATAAACTAGCTGAATACCCGTGCTTCGTCACGGCAGATAAGTAGTTATTTTATTGCGTTAAATAATGTTTCATTAAAATTACGTTACTATACAATTCTGTGCAGTTTATTACAGCACGGTTCCCGTCATACTATATTTTATTCAATGGGCGTTAAAATTTAAAAGTTTATGTTTCCAAGAAGTCATATGGTAACACCCAATATATCTACGAGTATTACCAAGGTTATAGGCGAGAAGGCATTGCAAGGGTTCCGGATATTATTACCTCACCTGGAAAACCTAAGGATATGCCATACATCACGGTTTGACCGGGACTGTCCCGGTATTTTGCAATTGTTTCGGTGTCCCGCCCGATTTTATCAATGTCCCGGAAATGGCTGTAAGATGTAAAAAGTAATGAATTCATGTTTATAAGAATCTTTTTTAAATCGGTTACTTTTCTACAATCAATATTTTTACTACTGCTCACAGTGTAAAAGAAATCAGAAGTAATCTAACTGTAAAACGCTGGAACTACCTGCACAGCGCTGCCAGCTGCCAGACACTACCATTTGTCTGAGAGATTTTTTTAAGAAAATCAAGCAGCAAAAAAAGTTCCGTTCTTATTTTTAAGGTTTGGGAAGACTAACAGTTTAAGATTCCCCCTTCCCGTTAGTTGCTAGGCTTATAACTCACCAACGATTTTGCTTATAATTTGTACTCTTTTTATTCCGCCCCCCCCCCCCACCGGTATGCTCATCCCATATTAATGTGTCTCGGTTTAACTCTCCAAAAATATGGCAAGCCTATCTGACGGGAACAGGGAGAAAAGAAACGCAATTAAAACTCTATGAGGGACAGTTAATTTCTAGTAATTCAAGGTCTGCCATCATAGTTGAAATTAACCTCAATTAAAAATAATACTATGAGATAGATAATGTAAGGTAACAGCTGTTCTTTATCGTCCTACCAACGCAGGCTGCCTAGGCTTGCCTTCTCTAACCAACTCAAACTTTAAACCCCCCTAAAAATGCTTAAAATTCTAATATCATAAAATCCTTTCTTAGCGAGTGCCTACGTTGTATAGGGAGTGTTCATGCAAAATTTCAAAATTTTCTGTCGAGCGGTTTGGGCTGGGCGTTAGATGAGTGAGTGAGTGAGTGAGTGAGGATAGTTGGACATTGTAGGGACGACACATTGACGATAAAAAAAGGTACAAACAGATAAGGCAGTTAGTAAATACAATTATAGACTTACAATGGTTATAAATTTTAAATTATAGTTTTAGCATATATATAAATGGTAACAGGATGTATATACAAAAATAAAAATACATATTAGCAGGGAGAAAAATAAATAAACCATGCATACACAAACAGATAAGTACGCATGCCTAAAGATCATATTTCTTCAAATACAGCAACATTCCTGAAGTTTCGAAAAGTATTTATTTATTTATCGCACCGCATCTATGGTGAAGTGCATTTTTTCGGCCTTTTCAGTAGAGGGCGATGTAAAGTAGGTTTAGCCGAGCGATTCCTAGAACATGTTCTTATATAATAATTTTAAAATATTTTAACCAGATATTTTGACTTGGTATTTACTTAGATGTTGTTGTAAATGTTTAAGTCCTTTAAATGTTTGAGTATTGTATGAATGTGGTGGCTGTCATCTCCGAGGAGTTCTGTCAGGTCAATAGGTACATCAAGGTTCTGTCTTAAATAGCAGTTAGTCAGTATATGCTTGATTGTCAGTTCTGAGTTACATGTTCGGCACGTCGGTTTGTCCTTGTTAGTCATTAGGTACTCGTGAGTCGCCGATACGTAGTCTGGCCAATATGACTTCTTCGCGTCGTGATTTTCTGTGTGACGAAGGCCTTTCTTTTACCGTGAACTTCACCGTCCTCAGTTTGTTCTCTGTTGTGTTAGTCCAGTCCTGTTGCCAGTAGTGTAATATTGTTAGGTCAGTGTAACGTATTACGTCTTCATAGTACGAGTCGAGTGGTTCGTAAGTTTGTTCTTCTGTTGCAAGTTTGGCTTGTCGGTCAGCAATTGTGTGTAGTCCTAAGTTTTCATGTCCCGGTAGCCACCACAGAGTTACATGTTTACCAGAAGCATGTAGGTTGTGTATTTCGTCCTTTATTTCTATAAATGTGGGATGTGTCGTGTATATATTTTGTATATATATACACGACACTCTGTGAGATTTGCTGGGAGGAAAAATCAGTTAAGTCTTAAACAGTCCGTTAGTAAGTATTTAATAAGTAAAAACATGTTACGTATTGTGCAAATTGCTGCTTGTTCCATGGTGTTTAAGAATGAGTGCGTAAGCCTGTCTATATTATCTATTCCGCATTCCAGATGAAATATAAAGCACGATAGACAAATATCTAATTTCGAATATAAATCTTGAATACATAGCTAACGTACTTGTACCATATTGTCATGGAATTAATCCGGTTGTTCCAACCAAAAAAAAAAAATGCACCCAAGAAGCAACGATTCCCGCATAAAAAGGATTTAAATAAACTTTACCATTCAACACATTTATTTAGTGTTTAAATTTTAACGTCCATTATTATTAACTACGAATTTTGGGACGGGTTATCTATAGGTTATCCCCCTTTTCTAGCCAGGACAGGGCTGATGCCTTTTCTTTTTCCTAAAGAATAGCCACCACCCCATAGTGGGAATCGAATCCAGGACCTTAGGCACGGAGTATAAACTGCTCCCGCCTCAACGCTAACGGCCACCGTGCCTCCACGACATATTTACCAGAATAAAAAATGTTGCCAACATAATCAATTCTCGAGATAGTAATTACCAGATCACTTCGGCAGTGAGATGTATTTTATTTTGAACAAGCTGTTACCCTGCGTGCCATTCTACACCTACTTTATGCACCTAGAAAAGCAATAATAAATTAGAAACCAAATAAGTAATATTAAAATCTAATAATGCAAATCTTTAACTGTTCTAGTTCACAGGTTCAAACCCGTGACCTCCAAACTGTGAGTCCTAGACGATTTTGACCAAGCCTAAGACACTCCTCGTATCAAGATCTACCAACGTTTGGTAAAATCGGTCTAACGGTGTATTGGTATAAAGAAAAAACATACAGACAGACAGCTGGTAGACTTTTTTGACCTAGCCTAAGACACTCCCCGGATCAAGATCTACCAACGTTTGTTAAAATCGGTCTAACGGTGGATTTGTATAAAGAAAAAACATACAGACAGACAGCTGGTAGACGTTTTTTGACCTAGCGTAAGACACTCCCCGGATCAAGATAAATAAATAAATAAATAATAAAAATAAAATAACAAAATAAAACATACAATTTTGTACAATCTGGATAACCGTCACATTATAAACTTATTCTCAGATGAACGTCTTGTTGGCTCCTTGCAGAAAAGAATAACATCAAAAATGCTGTAATATTCTTATATATATATATATATATATATATATATATATATATATATATACATATTTTTAAAACTGTATGAAAACAGTTTGCCTATATAAATGGGTTTTGATAATCCCATGATATCCAAACCCACGTGGAAATCCACGGAAAGCCTAGTAATCCTAGAATCTGATCCCGGGATGAACCTAGCCAAGACCCAGCCCGATCCGCCAGGATGATCCTATATCGCCAGCGGATATGCTGAACGGGCTTATTGGATCTCTCTGCGGATATATTCCCCATTTAGAATCCGTAATACAGACTTAGCAGTCCGCGGATCCGCTCCGTCCAATTTGCTCTAGTCAGTGTAATCCTCTTTCTCCGGAAAGCTATTAGCATTTTCCGCAGGATTAGGATTGGAATGGGATATGGAGGGAATGTTAATAATTCCATGTGGCGGCATAAATAATCAAAATCAAACGGAGATTAATCATTGGAATGATTAATGATAATGTTTTAAATGTGCAATTTCGCGATCGACCCGTTTTCGACTAGTTTTTCTAGATCCTTTCGAATAAAGGAAAGGCATCAGCCCTATCCCTGCTCAAAAAGGGTAGTGACCTATAGATAACCCGTTCTAAAATTCTGAGCTAATTATTGTGGACGTTAAAATTTAAAGATTCTTAGATCATCCGCTTACAATCATTCTGTGATAGAGATCTGTATGGTTCTGGGCACTGGAATGGGAAGATGTTGAACATGGGGTATTGGGATATTATTAGTAAAAAAAAAAAAAAAATGTTGGTAATTACATGTCTTTTTTTATTTTTTTTTTTTTTTATTTTGATTTTTAAAGGCAATTCAACCACACAGGTCATTGTTGCCTATACATGTCTTTTATTAAGTCCTTACAGAGCACTAGGAATCAATGATAAATTATATTACAGGCTAGCAAGCTATCTACAGGTTGCTAACCTTTTATAATGCTAACAGCACGTGGATGGTCACCCATGCAGATACTGGCGACGCCCGAGGCTGCTTAACTTCGGTATCAACTTGGCCGTTGGCATCCGCCCCTAGGAGTACCATTGCAAATAGAAAAGAGCAAAACTATTCATGTATATATATATATATATATATATATATATATATATATATATATATATATATATATATATGTGTGTATTGTGAGAACCACAAGACATGCATTGAATGTATGTCATCATAAATCTTTTCACTAGCCCCTGCTGTGTATAAAGTGTCTGACAGACACGAGGGAAATTTCAGTCGAGTATGTCGGCAGCAGTGAGCAGAGATTCATCTGATTCTGGAACTGAATGTCCAGTACAGTAATCCTGTTGGACCGAAGACAAATCAGATGATATGATACTAACACTAATATTGTTGTTAGTATCATCACTAATCACTAGTATTAGTCTAGTATAACTAGTCACTAATTTTTTTTTTTTTTTTTTTTTTTTTTTTTACGGCGCATCAACATCTTGGCCATTAGCGCCGACATCCAGGGTACAGCGAGGAATTATCCTAACTAGCCGTAAGAATCGAACCCACCATCTCCTGCTTATGAATCTAAGGCGCTAGCCACTAGACCACGGGAGACCCCCACTAGTATTAGTGCAAGAAAAAGAGAATATATATATCATTATCTCCTCGATTATGCAGTACTAGAAGAGATAAGGAGGATTGCCCGTGTAAGATGAAAGAGCTCGCGGCCTGATTAAGTTGTGCAAACCTCCCCAAAGAACCCCCCTTCCCCGCAACTAAAGAGAATCTCCCCCTTTTCCTGAAATCCCCGTCGAGATCTAATATTTGTAGTTGTAAGTTAAATACCCAGAGTTTGCTTTCCCTGGAATTATAACTCCGCCATAACGGTAGCTTCCTTCGCTTTGCCCGTATTCTCAGGTAGATTTGATGGGCGGTTTCTATTAATTGCCACGAATTTACCTAATTCTTATTCCGACATTTCGTCGAGCTTTGGACTCAATTTCTTGTCTGACAATGATATTCTGGAAAAACAAATACTATAGCATAGCTATAAAAAGGACCCAAAATGTACAATGTTGCTTTGGAAAAAATACTTACAATGTTGTTATTTATTTAAATGTTCATTGGTTTTTGTTTTTTGTTTTTTTTTGTGGTTTCTTTTGATTCTTTAATCATACTTTATTGTACTCTCTCTGTGTATTTAACTCTCTCTCTCGGCCTATCCCCTACTTAACATACTCTATTTGAAGTCTTGAATTTGAGCCCAATATTCTTGCTGAGTTAAGAGTTAAGGCGAAGCTCTTGGTAACTATAACCGATAATAAACATAGCCAGAACTGCATTCTTCGAATGATGTATCCAATATTCCCCGAAAATAAAATGTCCTAAACATGCCCGAAACAGCTTGCTTCCTAACTGGTTGAAGAGTTGGGTCGCCGATCCCCTGAACAACTCTCTCTAATTGGATGAACACCTGCTTAGAGTTTTAGACAACAAACTCCTCGACTAATTGCTGAGGATGGTCCTGGAGGGGACAGCTTCCGGAACATCAGGAAACTCAAACTAAAGGGCTTTTATAGAAAACTCTCCAACATTTATCTGTCTTGGGATAAGTTATAATTTACTTAGGTAAATTAGAAAAATACCATAATGAATTATTTAACCATAAACTTAATCGTCCAAAAAATTAAATAAATTTACTAAAATATTTTCATAGATTGATATGAGCGGATCTATCGATGTCTAAAAATCTAAATTGTTAGTTTCGTTCTATTTTTTTTTTATTCCATTTAACCGTAAAATTAATATTTCATTAAAACAATATAAGTAAATGGGAGGCCCGGTGGCCGTGAGCGTTAAGGCGAGAGAAATTAAAACTCCGTGCCAAAGGGTCGTGGGTTCGATTCCCACTAGGGGTGGTGGCTTTTCTTTAGGAAAAAGAAAAGGTATCAGCCCAACCCTGTCTAGAAAAGGGTGGTAACCTATAGATAACCCGTCCTAAAATTTGTAGTTAATAATAAATGGACGTTAAACTTTAATAGCTTAGGATGCCGTAAGTTTCCTCTGTATTGTGACACCAAAAATCTCCCTTTTCTTCGTTATATGTTTGCATTAGGTGTTAAAAATATTTAGGAAACATAAAAGTCCGACTCGCAGGAACTGCATCATCTTAGCGCGGTTACGTACATCTCGAAGAAATGTAATAGATTAGCATCACAAATAACCGGAAACTGACAGTAGCCAACTTACACAGAAGCGTATAATTCTTAATCTGTATAAGTCATTACAATTGTGTCTGAAAACGTACTTACACTTTGACTACTGCTGAGAAGGCTCTATTCTAAACAACCAGAAATTCGTTGTCATTTTAAGTATCTTGTTTTACTAGCAAATTCGTTTTACTGTTATAATCAACTGTAAATATGTGCTTCATGGCGAATAAAATTCCATTCTGTCGTGGGTTAAATCTTTCTATAAAATAAGAAATAACGATAACTTCAGTTGGAGGCTATGAGGAAGGTTATAAAGATAGGAGAATTCAAAAACAAACTACGTCATCATGATTTAAATTATGCAGTTCCTGCATTTTAGAATATATTTCTATAAATATTCCAACTCCTAAAAAGGGACCATAGAACATTAGAAGCATTTAGATCCCCTGTAAATAAATAAATTGTCATAGGAATCAATTATCTGAACATCAAAAAATAAAAATAATTATATATATATATATATGTATATATATATATATATATATATATATATATATATATATATATATATATATATATACACACACACAGGGTGTCCTGAATTTAAATGCCAAAACTTCAGGAGCGAGTAGGGTACTGAAAAACTAAGACAAAAAGTCTCGCTTTTGCTTTGTTTTGGAGAAAATCGCAAAACAAGAAACGAAACTAGTTTTCATTTTAGCGCGGTTCCTCCCTCCCCCATAGGGAGGAACCCCGCTTATAGGGTTGATACAATGAAACAATCCGGATGTGCCGACTAGAAAATTTCGCGTTTCAGAACCCCTAGAGACCGAAAATAACGGTGGTTCAAATTTGTATATATATATATATATATGTATATATTTATTTATATATATATATATATATATATATATATATATATATATATATATATATTTGTCTGTTCGCTCTCTAGATAGAAGACGAATGGTCCGATTTTGATGAAATTTGGTACAAAAATCCTTCGTCCAATTTGAAAGGTCAAGTTCGTTAACCAGCAAAATCCGCCTACTGGAAGATGGCGTTTGGGGCGAAATTCGCGCAAAAAAAAAATCGTAACGCTTACGTTTTTGAGTTCATAAGCTTCTAAGTACTCGTTTTATATGATTCCTGGGCTAGGAAAACGAATGAAACCATTTTCAAGGCGATAGCTTTAACCGTTTTCGAGAAAATTTGAAAAATATTTTTTGAATACCGTTTTTGGTTTGGGTACTTAGAATCATGGGATTCAGTTGAAACATTTTCTGCATGTTCTACTTTCATCAAAACTATTATGTTGAAATTTTGGTTACGTTTGGAGTTAAGGAAGAGTTAGAATAAAATATTTTATTAACAGACATAAAAAGTTTTAGTAACTTTGTTTACTTTCCTTAATATCTCGAAAAAGGTTGAAAATCTTGGCAAACGAAAGAATACCATTAGAAAGCTTATTAAATGTTCTAAACAAAAGATTCTGATGAAAGTTTTGATTAGGCGATGTCAATCGGAGAAATAAGAGCTTAAAACATTAAAGTAATTGATTTCGCTTATTCGAACTGTTCTTTTTGTCTGTTTTTTATTCCTTGTTATTTTTTAATTGCTTATTGTTGGATAATGTATTTGAAAATAAAACAGGTTAAGAAAAATAAGAAAAACAATTTAATGTTAGAGATATGGATTTCCAAGATATATAGCTTTTCAACTGCCTAGCGTCCTTCCTAGGGAGGGTTGTTTGTCTTTGATTTTGGTACTTAGAATTATGGGATACAGTTGAAACATTTTCTGCATGTTCGAGTTTCATCAATACTAATATGTTGAAATTTTTGTTACGTTTAGAGTAAAGGAAGGGTTAGAATAAAATATTTTATTAACAGACAAAAAAAGTTTTGGTAACTTTGTATAATTTCGTTAGTATCTCGAAAACTGTTGACAATCTTGTGAAGCGGAAGATTACCATTCGGAAGCTTACTAAATGCTCTACAAAAAGGTTCTGAAGAAAGTTTTAATTAGGCGATGTCAATCGGAGAAAAAAGTGCTTAAAGATTTAAATTAATTGATTTCGTTTATTCCAATGGTTCTTTTTGTCTGTTTTATTTCTTGTTATTTTTTAATTGCTTATAGTTGGATAATGTATTTGACAATAAAACTTGTTAAGTAAAATAACAAAAACAATTTATTGTTAGAAATATAGATTTCCAAGACCTTGTCACTAGCGGGTCTGTTTCTAGTGTATCGGACCCTTCCAGGTAAGATTGTAAATCATGACCTTTCAAGACATTACTACTCACAGGAATGGCGTTAGTGACCTTAAGGGTTGACACGCCATTATAATAATTAATTTAAAAAAAAAGACTGGTGGAACCAAAATAATAACTGCTTCTATTTTAATCTTTCCAAATTAGACTAGGGATATGAACGGAACCGCGCTAAGATGATGCAGTCCTGCGAGACGGACTTTTTTTACACTTACTTATTTACATGTCCAATTGGGTAAAAATTGTCATTGCAAATAATATTAAGAAACCAATCACTAAAATTCAATCTCTTGATACTGATTTAGTTTTCGTGTACGGTTTCTGCAGGGGTAATGTTTTAAAAGCGGTGCTAGAGTATACGTGCGTAGTGGAGAATTTAATGTATTCCCCTAGGCCGTTTCTAGATACGTTGTCGAGGAAAATTGGAAAAAATAGATTTTTCTTGGTATATTTGCTTAGATTCTTACATACTAGTATCTCGAAATCGGCTGGGACATCATAGTAAATGTAAAGGATTTGTTCGAAAACTTGTAACTTGTAACTTGTGTAAAACTTGTATTTCCTAAAAATACGGTTCTTTTGCGATTTTTGATAGTGCGATTTCACGGGTGCTTAAATCGAGTATTTTCCCCTTTGGGTACTGCCAGTTTCCTTTTGTGGTGGATTAACTCTTGCTTCTCTTTGAGATTTCTATTTACATTTTTACTTGTGCTTACATTGAATAAGAAAGATTAGGAAAAAACATTTTCTGTTTCTATTCTAAGTGAATGACACTTGACTTCAAAACTAAATAGCGCCTGGATTTCGCAGTTCCACCGGGTCCGGCTCTACAGATTCACGAACATATTCCAATTATGAGTATGAACTCGTCCCAAAAATATTTTTTTCAGTTTTTTTATTTGTATATGTTTCTATCTGTCGTTTATTTAAATCAATGTTTGAATTTATGTAAAATCTTTCTATCCGCATGAATTGATCGATCCGATGTCGTGTCATGGTGGTTTGCATATATGAGCAAAACGGAATAATGGAATAATTTAGTAGTCAATTGCCACTCTATAGAGGTTGAGTCAAATTAACATGTTGACAAATCAATTATTGACTCCGAACACCCATTATTGGTTGTAATTAATTTACTTGCTGTGAAATGCCCTTTCGATTCGGTGGCCCGTGTAAATTGTTATTAATTGAAAGGAAGACAGAACTTTTGATTCCTTTTCAAAGCAGAGAAATTATCTAAACAGTTACTAAATCTCATATGACTATCTTGTGATTACATTTTCTTGATTATATTAGTTATATCTGTATCTATACATATAATAAAATTCTAGCGGATGGTTGTCTGTACATGGAAGATATAAGGGAAAAAATAATATTGGAGACCTTTATCAACGCAATAATACCCAAAACTATGATTTTTATAAGTTTTATCTGTTTGTCTGTTTATCCGTTTGTCTGTGCGCGCTAATCTCAGAAACGGCTTATCCGATTTAGATGCAGTTTTCACTAATATATTGTGCTAAGTTTCACTTAGCATTTAGTGTTTGTTTCATGTCAATCGATTCATAAATAAAAAAGTTATCCCAATGTAAAGAATCACGTCGAACGTTTCATGAACTGTCGTTACCACGATACAAATCAGAGTTTTTTTTCGTTGCAAAACTTGGTATATAGTATTCCTTTAGCAAATGATTGAATGAGTTCGTTAACAAGCAAAAGTGGTATTTATTCACCCATACCGGCCGCAATTATTGTAGTATTTAAACGAAACTCTTCTAAACGGTATTCTTTTTGGACATATTAATATAAAAATACGTTGTCAAAATAAACTAAATCGGTCATTAGGAGGTGGGGTTTACTCTGGACCAACTTGCCACTACTAGCCGTTATCTCTACATATAATAAAATCCTAACACATCGCTGTCTGTACATGGGAAAAAATAATATTGGGGGCCTTTATCAACTGAAAACAATGGTTTTTAGAATTTTTGTCTGTATGTCTGCTGTCTGTCTGAAACTCAATAGACACTAGGGTTTAACAATCCCTAAGGGGTCAGCTTGGTGGTTCTGTCAAGTTTAACAATCCTAGCAGCCTGGATGCTTGATCCCCTATGGCTATGCGTCTAATATCGTGTATAGAGAAGCATTACTGTAAAGCAGATTTTTTTTTTTTTAAATAGTTTCTTGTAATAAAGGTAAAAAAAATGAAAAAATTGATTTTGAAATGTATTGAAGGAGGACCAAAAAAAAAAAAAAAAAAACCATAACAATTAAAAAGGGAACAGTCTAAGCTCACTGAAAAAATTATCTTAAAATCAGCACCGTGTTCACTCGGCATCGAGACTTCACTCGGTAAATCTTTTTTTTTTTTTTTTTTTTTTTGTCAATTTAAAAATTGTTTACTTCGCATAACAATCTTGGATAAAATTTTTCATTAGTTAAGGAAGAATTTTAGCCCATAAAAAGAAATAGAGGAGATGGAGATAGTTAGCCGTTGCAGAGATACGAAGACAAGGTATGGTTGGGATTCGGCTAGGAGAAAAAAACGTCATACCTTCAGGAAGAAATCTGTATTGGACGTTTCGGCTGTACGTTGGCAGCCTTCTTCAGCACTAGTGAATGCCTGGGGGGGGGGAGGGAGGAAGACCTCGAAGGTTTTTAATATATACTCTACGTCCGTTACAACTTTAGGTACATTATTATTAGAACTAGGGGGTCTTCCTCCCTCCCCTCTAGGCATTCGCTAGTGCTGAAGAAGGCTGCCAATGTGCAGCCGAAACGTCCAATACAGATTTCTTCCTGATGGTCTGACGTTTTTTTCTCCTAGCCGAATCCCAACCATACCTTGTCTTCATAAAAAGAAATTGTAAAAAAAATTTGCTAGGTAGTATTACCCCTTAAAATAATTTCGGCCGAAATGTCTTACACTAATTCAGAATTTTTCAAAAACGCGCCCTATCGCTGTTGCCTTTTTCAACCATTCCACTTCATTACGTTTGTACCGTATAAGGCGTACTATGATTTTTTTTATTTTCAATGACGCATATGAGTACTTTTCAGCAACTCATACTAAATGAAAATTAGTAGTATATGGTCATAATAATCGATTATCATAATGTGTCATATTTAGCTAAAAATGTATTTTTGAAAGAAATATACCTTTAATAAGTAATATGTCACAAGAAAAGCCCCTGAAAGTAGAAGTTCACGTACTTTTACTGACAAGGGGAGTATACAGCGTTGGGGTCACCGATTTGGACCAATTTTTTTCTGGTGATTCTACATCACGAACCGGAACGAGCGTTCCGTCGTTTGATCCGTTTTTAAATCAAAATTTTTTTTATAATCGATAACTTTTTAAATGTAGGTATATGAAATATTTTGGCATAATAATGACTTCTATAGAGTCGAGTACGTAAACCAATTTTTGATTTAAAAACAGATGTCAGACTCGTTTTTAGCACATTGAAAAACCCCTAAATTAAAATTTTGGGAATATTACAAAAATAAAAAAAAAATGTATTTTAAATTTCGCTAAGGGGGGACCCTTAATATTTTGTTAAAGATTCAAGAATCCGGCCATATTTCAAAGAATATTTACCCGATTCAAACGAAACTCGGAGGGTCAATAAAGGCCATAATGAGACACATTTCCGTCCAATCGGGGTGTTCCTACGTGTTCTGGAATTGACGTTATATGCAAAAACGTTTACATTTTATTTTTATTTTGAGAACCATTTTTCGCAAGTACCTTTTGAAATAATACAATAGTCATGTATATGGCTAGAAAAAAGAGTCTTTCTTCTTTCGAAAAATTTCAATGACGTAAAAATCGCATTACCTCAAGCGGAGGTATTGAATTCCAAAACCTCACATTACTTTTTCGCTTACAAATATTTAGCCTCTTCCAGACTAGGAAAAATCATTATATTTTGTTTTCAATGATATTCAGTATATTAGGGTTTCTTGGGGTGCTGATTTTAAATCTGCTATAATTTTTGGTGTAAGAAAATGTATAATACTAGTTTACCTGAAAACGAAAGCATATTTTTGAATATATTTGAGGAAATATAAATTATTTTTTAACGATAATATTTTTCTTTTAATCTACTCTATAAAACAAATGAATTGGTGAAAGAATCATGTCGATATAATTTTCTAAACTCAATATAGAAAATAAAGCTCTTTCAACCTATTTTATTTTATTTCTCGGCTCCTAAGGCGCATTGGACGGAACGCTCGGACACGTGTCGACTATTTTTCGATGTAGAATCACCAGAAAAAAATTGGTCCAAATCGGTGACCCCATCGCTGTATACTCCCCTTGTGAGAAGGTAACGGAATTTCACGTACCTTCAGAATGAACGTTACAGAAGTTTACGTACTTGTAGAGGAAATGTAACTGAATTTCACATACATCTAGAATAAATGTTACAGAAATTCACATACTATTTGAGAAAATGTAACCGAATCTCACATAGCTTTAGGGGGAAAGAAGTCAACGTTAATTTACTTTTAGATTCCATATATGATGATTTTAAATGTATAAATCTGTAACAATCATTAATAAGTATTAAATAAAACGGTATAATGTTAGAATATGCTTAATTAATATAAATGTATAATATTTCGATCCACTCGATTTAATAATGTCAACACATACTAAAGTTAAAGCCAAGTTGAGCAATAACCCGAAGCCTACAACTTATAACTTTGCTTATAATGTGAGTTCGGTCATTTATTTTCATTATCCTGTTATTAATGTCTTTAGTTCGGCTACGGCTTTGTATTATCAGTTCCCGCCGACCCTTATCAAACCCTCTCTTATCAAACCCGCTCTTTCCAAACATATTCATGTTATGGGAAGAATTATATTGTTATTCTATCGCCGTTATTTTGTTGATGCCTTTCGCAGATGTTGGTGTTCTGTAAGGATGTGCATATTCTAATGAAACAGGCTTAATTATATTAAAAGTAAACCCAACTTGTTATTATCCGCTGGATCACTAGTCACTGGAAGGAGCAGCGGCGGTGTGAGTTTCGCAGCAAAAAAAAAAACGCTAAACAAGGCATTTCTTATGGCTAGTTGAAACGAACATAGCACTTGCTGTCTAAGCTCTTCTACCTACATGTAAACAATTTCTTACTTAGTGAAAAGTATTAGTATTCTAAGGCCAACAGTGGGACCGAGTTGCCAAAAACTAAAAAAAAAATCAACATGTTGACAATGGATTAACATAGATACCTAAAAACGGTCTCATTCGACTCAGAACAAAACAAATCAGTTCAGAAGAAAATATAAAACCTAACGAGGAGATTAAATCCTATTGGCAAGATAATCATTTCTGAAATTTTCAGAATAGGTTGCACTCATAAAAAGGTAGTACAAGTATTTTTAGTGTTTACTTAAATTTTGTCGAAGGAATACCTCGGAGTTTGCACCATCCCACAAGCACTCACATAAACCGCGGTATTTAACCCTCAACTGGTAACATACGTCTGAGAGACGCCTAGGTATAGTATTTTCCCGCATTGTGGTGCTTAGAGCTATTTGTAAAATTAAACCCCCAGTGTATGCTCACGTTAGATAATGTAAAAAACGCTAGTGAAATTTTAACCCGATCAATTGTATTTTGTGGTAGTTGTAAGGCTCTAACTATAAAGTACACCGTCTAGTAGACGCGTGTTACTAATAGCGCTCATTTTTATGTTCGTCTCACGGACGTTTATTACTTGAAACTATTTATTTACTACAATTGAGGTACGGAGCAAATTAACAATAACCATTTCAAACAAAATTTAATTGTTTTTTCTCTCTATTTATATTTGTTTCTGAAACCAATTGCACATTTCATTCACACCGTTACTGTTGTCAATGAGTTTTCTTCACTTTAATAGTAAATGAATAGATGCACATAATTTGAATCATTGGCACTATAAGAAAAAGTCCGACTCGCAGGAACTGCATCATCTTAGCGCGGTTCCGTTCTTATCTCTAGACTCATTTAAAATTATTAAAATAGAAGATGTTATTATTTTGGGTCCACATTTCTAGAAAGCATGAAGATTAGATAGTTAGCCGTCGAGGTGATAAGTAAAGATGGAATGGTTGGGATTCGGCTAAATAAACCTCAATACGATTTTTGTTAAAAAATCTATATTTAGGACGTTTTGGCTAGTCAGTGGTAGCCTTCGTCAGCAATGGAAGTGCCGGGAGGTAGAGGAGGACCAAAGTTGACAGTTCCATCTTTACTCTCAAGAAAGGTGTTATTTACGATCTTACCTGGGTGGGTCCCCGCCCTAGGAAGGACCCCGCTAGGCATTTGAAAAGCTATATTATCTTGGAAATCCATATCTCTAAGATTAAATTGTTTTTCTTAGTTTTCTTAACCTGATTTGTTATCAAATACATTATCCAACTATAAGCAGTTAAAAAATAACAAGGAATAAAAACAGACAAAAAGAACAGTTCGAATAAGCGAAATCAATTACTTTAAAGTTTTAAGCTCTTATTTCTCCGATTGACATCGCCTAATCAAAACTTTCATTAGAACCTTTTTTTAGAGCATTTAATAAGCTTTCTAATGGTATTCTTCCGTTTACCAAGATTCTCAACCTTTTTCGAGATATTAAGGAAAGTAAACAAAGTTACTAAAACTTTTTATGTCTGTTAATAAAATATTTTATTCTAACCCTTCCTTAACTCCAAACGTAACCAAAATTTCAACATATTAGTTTTGATGAAAGTAGAACATGCAGAAAATGTTTCAACTGAATCCCATGATTCTAAGTACCCAAACCAAAAACGGTATTCAAAAAATATTTTTCCAATTTTCTCGAAAACGGTTAAAGCTATCGCCTTGAAAATGGTTTCATTCGTTTTCCTAGCCCAGGAATCATATAAAACGAGTACTTAGAAGCTTATGAACTCAAAAACGTAAGCGTCACGATTTTTTTTTTGCGCGAATTTCGCCCCAAACGCCATCTTCCAGTAGGCGGATTTTGCTGGTTAACGAACTTGACCTTTCAAATTGGACGAAGGCTTTTTGTACCAAATTTCATCAAAATCGGACCATTCGTCTTCTATCTAGAGAGCGAACAGACAAATATATATATATATATATATATATATATATATATATATATATATATATATATATATATATATATATATATATAAATATATACATATATATATATATATATAAATATATACATATATATATATATATATATATATATATATATATATATATATATATATATATATATATATATATACAAATTTGAACCACCGTTATTTTCGGTCTCTAGGGGTTCTGAAACGCGAAATTTTCTTGTCGGCACTTCCGGATTGTTTCATTGTATCAACCCTATAAGCGGGGTTCCTCCCTATGGGGGAGGGAGGAACCGCGCTAAAAAACGGGGATTTCCGCCTAAAATTCTGATAAAAAAAGGTGACGTCGTTTAATAATTGTTGAACATCCAAGATGACGTCGGGAAAATGAGACGAGATATTCTTGGGCTTGGGGAACGTGAAGAAAAAATTGGGAGGTTTTAGGAAATTTGTGATTATTTTCCCAAATAGAAAACACGCCGGTAATGTCCATACTCGTAAAGAACACAACCAGCTTACAAATGCATAAAATCTTGAATTCATTATGGCTACAGTGTTGAAAAAAAGTACATATGCAATACTTGAGCTCCAAGAGCATTGAATGTTTGCATGTTTTATTGTTTGCGATGAAAATTATTTTTTTAATTATTTTAATAAACTATACCTTCATTATAAACAGTTTTTTTTTTCAAAATATTTGCCCCCAAAAACATTTTTTACCATTCACACGTCTCACAGACGCATGTTACTTATAACGTACAAAATTTGGATGTTACCAGTTGTGGGTTAATTTCTATAGAGCTAATGACTAGACAACTGAACTCGAATTAAAAATGTTTTCACGTGGGGACATGTATTATCTGAGCCAATCGGGTAAACTAGATAGTGAAACAAACAATGGCGTACTCTAATCCTTTCCTTTCTTTGCGGTGTTATGATCGGGTAGACAGATTAAGGCAGATGTTGTTTGTTCTGATCTTTTCTTTACGGTTGGAAAAGTGATCCCGGAGAAAGCCGGAGCTTTTTGTGCAACCATAGCTGTCCTTAATACTTATTAAAAATTCGTAACTTATAGCGTTGTAATGAGCTCCAATTTTCCTTTTTTTTTTTTTGCCTACTTTGACTGATGTGTTCTTAGTTGACCATCGTAGAGCAGAAAAATATTGATAGAGTAGTGTATAATTTGGACAAACTTCCATTATTTTGGCATTGGGCCTGAATTAATGGGAATACTCTTAAAACAGGGAAAAAATCATTCCGTTCCTAGATTTTGTAGCTAATATAGTGCGAGAATCACAAACTAGATAATCAAAAACTGTGCGATCGAAAGCGGCGTAGTTGTCCCTTGTCACATCGCGCGAACAAGTCCAGTTAAGTTCAGTTCTCAACGCACCTGACGATCGACTTGAGAACGAGTACTTGTCAGATGTACGTAACCGAGCTTATTGACAGAAACAAGTACAGACCTTGTGCAAATTAATAATGTCTACGGTAGAAAGATAAATAATTAAGACAAAGCAAATTCTCTACTTTGTCACTATGAAAACGGACCATAAGAAAGAAGTTAAGACACTGTAATTAAGTTGGAACGCAATCACCGAATGCTGCCTTTTAGGAGAAAACGTGCAAGTGATTTGCATCAATTTGAGGAGAGTAAGTGTTAGCTGGAGATATACAGAGCTCTCTAGTGGTCTACTGTAGAACTGAAGGCGTGTTTTTGCTTTGGGTCTCAGCCCTATTAGTAGCAGGGGTGCCAACCAAACCACAATCTCCTAGTAGAACAGCAAAACCATCCCTTTAGGCATCCCACGTCCAGCTGAGCAAAACATACTCTAGGATCAACCTTACTTCTGACAAATATACTCTAACATATTTCTTATCATATTCCTATTAATGTCTTAAAAAAAATTAGAAACAATTAGTCCCCTTGTTTTCTTAGCATGGAATATCCTTTAGCCGTTCGACCGCAACGCTTAATATACGAGGGTTGTGCGGATCACGCGGTATTTATTTGGCCAGTGATGCACGCCTCAAGCGGAGCTGATTCATATTTCTCTTAGTGCCTTTACTTAGTAGTGGTTACTAATGGGAACTACTAAAATAAAAAAAAGGCCCATAGAAAGCGCGAGAATTCAGCTTAATGAGGAAAGATTGCGTCTTTGGTATCAGTTCGGAAGCAGCGTGGGAAAACCGTCTTTATCAGGCCGCATCAGTCCGGGAGCAGCGTGGGAAAAGCGTCTTTGTCAGGCCGCACCAGTCCGGGAGCAGCGTAGGAGAAGCGTTTTTACTAGCCCGCACTAGTGGCTGACCAGTGAGGGAGTAGCGTTTTTATCAGCCCGCATCAGTGACGGACATGCGTGAATGAAGCATCTTTATCAGCCCGCACCAGAGCCAGACGAGCGTGAGATTAGCGTCTTTATCAGCTCGTATCTGTGACGGACCAAGATGGATAAGGCGTCTTTATCAGCACGCACCAGTGCCGGACCAGTGTGAGATTAGCGTCATTGTCAGCCCGCACCAGTGCCAGACTAGTTTGAGATTAGCGTGTTTATCAGCCCGCATCAGTTCGAGAGCAGCGTCTTTATCAGGCCGCATCACTCCGGGAGGAGCATCTTTCTCAGGCCGTCCAGGAGTAGCGGTGAATGGGTTAATCATGACCGAACTAACTGAAAACATTATGCGAAAGAACGAAAATGCGATCCTAAATCACCGCTCTCACCTTCAGGTCTCATCATGTCATCTTCCAGTCCACTTCCCGTGTATCAGACTGTCGGACTAACTCCGGTATGTGTTCCTGTTCATGTAGGGTCCACTTCCGGTATATCAGATTGTCTCGCCAACTCCGGTATGTGTTCCTGTTTATGTAGGGTCCACTTCCGGTATATCAGATTGTCTCGCCAACTCCGGTATGTGTTCCTGTTTATGTAGGGTCCACTTCCGGTATATCAGATTGTCTCGCCAACTCCGGTATGTGTTCCTGTTTATGTAGGGTCCACTCCCGGTATATCAGATTGTCTCGCCAACTCCGGTATGTGTTCCTGTTTATGGAGGGTCCACTTCCGGTGAATTAGATACTCCGATATGTGTTCCTGTCAATTTTCACTACTTGTCTGTATGCCCGTCCACTTCCTGTAGCACATCTCCCTTTCCTCAAGGCGACTTCCTTCTAGGATCTTCCACCTAACTTCCTCTATTGTATATTCCGTATAGATACTTAGGTACCTCAATATCTCTGCAATCTTGTAGTCTAACTCCCTACATATCTTCCGCATAGAATCCCGCCGCAAAGGATCTAATTAACACCGTCCCGCTTATTCCGCCGCTAGAGTTTGCGTAAAGACTGTTTTCTAATTACAGAACCTGTCAGGATGGTAATATCCCACAAAGGAGTATCTAGATACCATTTCCAATTCTATTTCAAAGCAGTTTCCATCTCCAATCTCCGTATGCTCCATCAGGCTTACCTTCAATGGAATTACGCTCCTCGTTAGCAGCTGTTCGAATCAATGTTGACTGTGACCTCAATGTGGTGTAGCATTGCCGTCGACTGGTTTATACGCTAATATACTAGTTTTGGTAAAAATACCCTCCTCGTCTATCTTAGATGAAAGCATATTCCATAATCTCAGTTTTGACTATAAATCCTGCAGGGCCTAGTTACCCTGATCAGAATGAAAGGAGAGTCCAGCAGGGTCCCTCGAACGCTGCTTAAAGGGCTGATTTTATATATAAATATCTTAATTATTAAAAATAATCATTAGAGATCTGTTTGAACTGATGTAATTATAATTAATGCAATGGAGAGTTTAATTTAATTTTAAGCTTGTTAATATGAATTAGTTATTTTAGAGTGCATTTATAGCTTTTCTGGGTCAAAATTGATTTTTGTTATGGATCCTAGTGTTAGCTAGTATTAAATTGCAATTATCAGTTCTGTAGAGCTTGAAAGTTCAAAACGCTTAGAGATCTGGATGGGATGATCTGCAAGAATTTCGTTGATTAGATGGCTGGACTTCTCTCTTCTGCAGACTTCTCAATTCTGCAGTAAACCAGTAGATGATGTACGATGATCCTTTCATTACATTTGATGCAAAGTGTTGGGCCGTCTTGGATCATCAGGGATGAATGAGTTATTCTCGTGTGTCCGATCCTAAGGCTAATCAGGACTCTTTCTTGTTAATGCGATTATTGAATTGATGTCTTCCAAGGCCTTATTTCCTTTCTTATATGTTATAATTTGTTTTCAGGTACAGAATCCCATGTGCATTGCCATTTTTATAGAATTTTATGTTTTAGATAACCTGCAAAGTCACTCTGATATATTCTGCAATATTCTGTCTCTTAGCCAATCACTTTTTTGGCTACTTCGTCTATTGTTTCATTACCCGGTATCCCGCGGTGTCTAGGAATCCAAACAAATGTTACTACTTGCGCCTGATGGTTCAATTCTTTAATTTCGTCTATGATCACTATATACAGATCTTAATTTGTTCCTTTTTTAAACATTCCTTATAATCATGATGATTAGATAGTTAGCCGTCGAGGTGATAAGTACAGATGGAATGGTTGGGATTCGGCTAAATAAACCTCAATATGATTTTGTTTTAAAAAAATCTATATTTCGGACGTTTCGGCTACTCATTGGTAGCCTTCGTCAGCTAAAATGACAAAAAAAGAAATTAATACAGAAACAAACAAGAAAAATTTATAATTGTGATAGGCAACAGAACTATAGATACAGTTTAACTTATAACAGAACATAACGTCTTAAAATTCTTAGAGTGAGTAGAATGAAAAAGAAAATAGTTACAGTAATTGATTTTAATAGTAATTAGTAACATTAATTGATTTTACAAAGAAATAAGAGAACTATATACCAATGACAAATATAGTAGCTAATAGTAACATTAATTAATTTTACAAAGAAATAAGATACTACATACCAATGGAAATGCCGAGCGGCAGAGGAAGACCAAGGTTGGCAATTAAGTAACCATTGTGAAAGTGTCTAAGGAAAAAAGGAATCTGCAAGGGGTATATGTAACTGGAAACAGCAAGAGGTGGGGGAAACGGGCGGTAGGATCAAACAGATGTTTATGACATTTTATGACAGGAAAGGAGAAAAAGGTGTTAATGGAAGGATACCCAAGGGGCAAGGTAAAAATCTAGGTAGGTGGTCGGGCGAGTATTTGGAAAATATTAGCGTACATAGGAGAAATGCCTTGTTGGTCAGTTTTGTAATTTATATTGTTTTTGTTTAAGTTTATGTGTACACATTCCGAGATCTGTAGTCTTTTTTTGTTACGTTGTGTAGAAAGAATTTTCGTGTCGTCGAAGTTAAAAGTGTGTTTTTGTGTAATGGCGTGTTTTGCAAGTGCAGATTTATCTATTTCTTTATTAGTGATGGTTCGTTTATGTTGTGTAAGACGTGAGTGAATGTCATTTATGGTTTCTCCTATGTATACACCATTACAGGAAGGGGTTTGGCAAGGGACTTGGTAAACACATCGGTTGGTATGTTCAAAAGGGATGGGATCTTTGAGTTTGGTGTAGAGGGTTTTGAGTTTGTTGGTAGTTTTCAAACCAAAGTTTAGGGAAGGGTAGGATTTTTTAATTGTCTTTGTAAGTTTATCAGTCAGTCCAGGTGTAAATGGTAGAGATCGGAACATTTGGGAACTGGGAGTTAGGGAAGAATTGGGAGAGATAGTGCTGGAAGGTTGGGATTTTACTTTTTTAACAAGGGATTGTATGAGGTTGGGGGGAAATTGGTTGCGTGCCAATATATCTGAGGCGATATTAATATTTTTATTGTGGAAGGAAGCATGGGATAGGGAGAGGACTCGGCGAAGGAGATTTCTGGCTACATTAATCTTGAGGTGGTAAGGATGGGATGAATGAAAATTAAGTAACCGTCCCGAGTATGTGGGTTTTGTGTACCAGTCAGTAATAATAGTACCGTCAGTCTGTCTAATTAGTAAGATGTCCAAGTATGGGAGCTGTCTGTCCTGTTCTATTTCGACTGTAAATTGAAGCCTAGGGTAAAAGGAATTGAAACAGGTAAGTATGTCTGTTAGTCTGTTTGGGTTAATCATCAGCAAAAGATCGTCTACGTATTTGCAGATGAATGAGATGTCATGGGGAAACTGTGGGACGAGGGAGGTGAGAAGATCGTTGAGAAGGATTGAGGATAAATCGGGTGCAAGACAGTTGCCCATGGCTAGACCTTCAATTTGTTTATAGAATTTCCCATCATATTTAAAAAAACCGCTGTTAACACAAAGTTTTAGACTTTCTATAAACCGATCAAAGGATAGAGGGCTATGGAGGTGGAGGGTGGGCCAATGGTTTTCGATAATTTCTAGCGTTATGGCTAGTGGGACGTTAGTAAATAAGGATGTGGCATCAATGGAAACTAAAATGTGGCCGTGGGGAATGGTTAGGTTGGATAATTTAGAAATTAGGTCAAAAGAATTTTTTATATCATAGGGATTATTATGGCTAAGTATTTGTAATGAGGGAAGAAGAAATTTACTGAGGCTGGAAGAGGGAGAATCTATATTGGCAATGATGGGACGAAGGGGATTACCAGGTTTGTGGATTTTGGGGAGGCCATAGGCACGCGGTGGGAGGGAATTGTGGGAAATTAAGAAGGACTTAGTGGATTTGTCGATTTCGTTAGAGTTAAAAAGTTTGTGAATGTGTTCGTTGAATTTTCGTTCTTGTATTTTCGTAATGTCCTTAGGAATGGGTAAGTATGTATTGGTGTCGTTGAATAAGTTGGTCATTTTTTCGTTGTATTCTGTTCTGTCCATGATGACGGTCGTGTTTCCCTTGTCGGATTTAGTACATATTATATGTTGTTCATGTGTCCGTAAGAAAGTTTTGGTGTGTTTTAGGTCTTTGTAAAATTCAGTGGAAAGGTGGGAGTGGCTGGGAGAAGGAATTTGTAAGAAATTGGTGATGCTATTAACTACTTTAGAGCGGGTTTGGTCTTCCTCTTTACAAGGAACGGTTTGTAGTATGTATTCTACATCGGTAATTATTTTGGGAACAACAATACCTGGTGTAGGAGGTAAAGAAAATTTTTCTCCTAAACCAAGTATGTTGTTAACCTGAGGGGGGACGTTGACCGAGGAGATGTTTTTTACCCAGTTTTCGTCACCGATGGGGCGGTGAACGTGATTCTGGCGAGTTTTATTAAATTTTTGGAAAAGATTACTATTAGCTACTATATTTGTCATTGGTATATAGTTCTCTTATTTCTTTGTAAAATCAATTAATGTTACTAATTACTATTAAAATCAATTACTGTAACTATTTTCTTTTTCATTCTACTCACTCTAAGAATTTTAAGACGTTATGTTCTGTTATAAGTTAAACTGTATCTATAGTTCTGTTGCCTATCACAATTATAAATTTTTCTTGTTTGTTTCTGTATTAATTTCTTTTTTTGTCATTTTAGCTGACGAAGGCTACCAATGAGTAGCCGAAACGTCCGAAATATAGATTTTTTTAAAACAAAATCATATTGAGGTTTATTTAGCCGAATCCCAACCATTCCATCTGTACTTATTCCTTATAATGTTATCGCATTCTTTAGCCAAATTACCTTAATATTATATAGGGAGTAAGAGTAGTGTTTTTGCCATGAAACACACCTATAGAACCTAAATAGCCAATCAGGTGCCCTAAATAACAGCCTAATCATAAACACCATCAGTGCTTCTGATCATTCAGCGTTTTGTAGATTCTATTTTTAAGAAAGAGGTTACTGTTAACGTTCCTTCCCCCTGGAACTCACCATTCTCATAATTTGGTGTTAAGGACAGCGCGTACTTGATCACTCTTCGAAATCCATTTCCTCTAAAACCTATTCACTTTACGGTTATTTCCTCAGATGTACCAGACAAAACCTAAGGAAGGTATCTCCTTGTTCATTGTCTCAAGATTGAGTCCAACAAGAAGCCCCTTTCATCAAATTGCATACGGAAAGTATCAGAATGTCACATTTCTTTATTTTTCTGCTTCTGAAGATTCGCCAAAATTATAATAATACTAGCTGTCTAGCGAATTCGTCCGCGCGGAATAGTGAATTTGGGAAGCATTTTTTGGATATATGCCCTGTATTATATGCTTTGATCTCCAATGTACGCTAAATATCGTGTATAGAGTTGCATTACTGTATAGAATATATATATATATATATATATATATATATATATATATATATATATATATTTTTAAATACACAAACGACGGCGTTTATAATCACAAATAAACTAAAAGATATGTTCAAAAAATGCTGCCCAAAGTCACTATTCCACGCAGACGAAGTTGCGGGCACAGTTGAAAGACTAGATAGATATCGATTAACAGAAATCTTAATACAATATGATGAACAGAAATTTTAATATAATATGATGAACAGTTATTTTAATATAATATGATGAACAGTTATTTTAATATAATATGATGAACAGTTATTTTAATACAATATGATGAACAGTTATTTTAATACAATATGATGAACAGTTATTTTAATATAATATGATGAACAGTTATTTTAATACAATATGATGAACAGTTATTTTAATACAATATGATGAACAGTTATTTTAATACAATATGATGAACAGTTATTTTAATATAATATGATGAACAGTTATTTTAATACAATATGATGAACAGTTATTTTAATACAATATGATGAACAGTTATTTTAATATAATATGATGAACAGTTATTTTAATACAATATGATGAACAGTTATTTTAATATAATATGATGAACAGTTATTTTAATACAATATGATGAACAGTTATTTTAATACAATATGATGAACAGTTATTTTAATACAATATGATGAACAGTTATTTTAATATAATATGATGAACAGTTATTTTAATACAATATGATGAACAGTTATTTTAATACAATATGATGAACAGTTATTTTAATATAATATGATGAACAGTTATTTTAATACAATATGATGAACAGTTATTTTAATACAATATGATGAACAGTTATTTTAATACAATATGATGAACAGTTATTTTAATATAATATGATGAACAGTTATTTTAATACAATATGATGAACAGTTATTTTAATACAATATGATGAACAGTTATTTTAATATAATATGATGAACAGTTATTTTAATACAATATGATGAACAGTTATTTTAATACAATATGATGAACAGTTATTTTAATACAATATGATGAACAGTTATTTTAATATAATATGATGAACAGTTATTTTAATACAATATGATGAACAGTTATTTTAATATAATATGATGAACAGATATTTTATTATAAATTAAGAAGGAATAGACAAATATGGATAGTTTATCAAATGTTCAAAGTAATTCTTTACATTGGCATAACTAGTCGGAGAGCCTGGCAACGCACTTTTCATGAAGTGTTTTATGCACCTTCAAATTTTGCTATAATGTACCTCCTAGGTAGATAAGAAGGTATATATGTATTTCCTGGACATACCTTGGAACACCAGGTACTGCGCATAGGGGAAAGGTACAAAACAATATTGCCCAAAAGTAGAGTTTTATTCAGAAGCCAACTATTATTAATGATTTCAAATTAAGACAATTTTAAAATTAATAATAAATAAGGCAGGCACTTTTAAGGGGGTTAAAATGTAAATTTAAAAAGTCCGTCACGCAGGAGCTGCATAACTAAGCACTTTCCTCAGAATTTGGGTAGTGTAAACTGCTTTCCAGAACAATTTGTTTAAAATATCCTACATAAATAAAATAAAAACGTGAATAGTTGTCATTTTGTAATGAGTAACTGATCAATTATTAATCTGCTTCCAGAGTTATGTTTACACATGGTACCTACTGCACTACGTAATAAATACAAAAATCCTCATATTATCGTATTTTGATCTAACGCAGGAACAGGATACAGTCACTCTAGTGGTAGAAAGCGCTCCTTGCGGCGGCTTTGTGAACCTACGTCTGCCGGCTTTTCTATTCAAATATATTACAAATTAAACCCCCGCTTTCCGATTGACCGATTCAGCTCATTTTTACAACACTTCTTTCTCATGAGTTACCCACGACGTATACCGCGTTTCATTACAATACAGCAGAAATTACGACCGGTATGAGTATATTAGGAATTTGGGTACGGAGTAAACCCCCCCTTCTAATGAACCGATTTAGTTTATTTTTACAACATACATTTACCTGTGGATTAGCACTACGAATACCGAGTTTCGTCGAAATATACCAAAAATCACGGCTGGTAGTGGCGAATTGGTATTGTGGGTCCAGAGTAAACCCCCCCTTCTAATGAACCGATTTAGTTCATTTTTATATCTCACTTTTCTCTCCATATTACCACTACGAATACACAGTTTCGTTGAAATATAACAAATATTATGGCTGACATAGTCAAATAAGTGTTTTGGGTTTGGGGTAAACCCCCCCTTCCGGTGGACCGACTTTGGTGGTTAACGAACTCGTTCAATCGTTTGCTAATTGAATGCTATATACCAAGTTTCGTGACGAAAAAACAAAAACTCTGGCCGCTATCGTGTTAACAGACACATATATATATATATATGCATATATATATATATATATAGATATATATAAATTTTAACGGGGGTCATTTTCGGTGTCTACTAGGTAGGATCGATAAAGATTTGAAGAAATTTTTCAAAAATTCCGTCATGAGTCCAACCTCAATAGCTACTTTCCTTCGGAGGAAAGTGCTAAAAAACAAACAGAGTACCTAGTTTTTATTTTTAATATTAAATGAAGTGCATTATTCACGCTGCGATTTAAACAGCGTCTTCAATAAACATATTTGAAAATAATTACAAAAGGGCAGACACTTTCGTGAGGTTTAATTATCAGGAAACATAAAAATAAATGTTGAATATGATAGACTGCAATACACTGCGCGTAACCGTAAGAGTGAATGATAGCACCGCGCAGTTTTGGTTATTCTCTGCGTTTTCATTGTTTCTTGCTCATATGATCTTGTACAGCTGTTCCGGAATAAATGGCAGCGTGTATAAAACTCTCATTTAATATAAAAATAAAAACAATTAAGTTTTTTTTTTTACGTGTTATACTCCTTAAAACTGTCTGCCATATTGATTATTCATTGTAAAATTGTCTTAATTTTACATTAAAGATAGTTGGCTTCTGATTAAAACTCTATTTTTGGGAAATATTTTTTTGCACCTTTCCCCTGTGCGCAGTACCTGGTGCACCAAGGTATGTCCAGGAAACACATATTTACCTTCTTATCTACCCAAGAGGTATAATTTAGCAAAATTTCAAGGTGCATAAAACACTTCATGAACCGTGCGGTTACTGGCTCTCGGGCTAAACGTTTTTAATTATGAACCGATTCACATAAAACAAACAAAAAATGTTAAGTAAAGCTTACGACAAATTATTAGTGAAAACCACATCTAAATCCGTTTCCGAGATAGCGCGCACAATCACACAGAAAAACGGACCAAATTTCTAACAATCGTTGTTTTGGGGGCTATTGCCTTAATAAAGGCCCCCAAATATTTTTTTCTCATATATCTTCCATGTACAGACAGCGATCCATTACATTTTTATTATAGGTATAGAAAAGGTTCTATGGTTCTACTAAAAAAAAAAAAAAAGGAATACAGCAATTTTGATACATATATCTGATGCTGAAGGACAAATTGATAAAAACGCTCACTTTCTACGTTACTCATTGAGCGGGATAAAGGAGTGAGCGTTTTTTATAAATTTGACCTTCTGCCACAGATAAATTTATTAGAAAAACAGGGTCACCATTTTATAATAAGCAATTTTGATGTAATGCCTTGATAAATCTTTGGAATCTGGATAAGTTCCAACTTTACTCTTGGAGTTATGCAATATCTGAAACAAGTAGTTATGGAAGAAATAGCTGAACTCCTATCTCTGTGGACGATCGTCTAGTGATGAACTGTTATAGCCATCCGATGTATGCTCGTATTAATCTCAGCTCTATCTAGTCTTGTGTAAGCAATGTGTAACGGCCCCTTGGTGTAAGGATGTGGTGCAAGGCAATGTGTAACGGCCCCTTGGTGTAAGGATGTGGTGTAAAGCAGAGGCCCTGGGGTAAAGGTATTGGCTATTGGCCAGAACTACTCCTGAGTTATAGGCTATCTATAGGAACATGATGATAAAATATTATCACCAAAGGTATCTTACAATTAAATAAGCCGTCCCAAAACTAGAATTTATTTTATTTTTCTAATAAAATGGTTTAATTCGGCCCCCAACTGTAGAAAACCAACATAAAAGTGAACCTGGAAGCAATTTTTTTTTATTTCGTTTTTAACGGCGCATCAACTGTTTGGCTATTAGTGCCGGGCTATCTACAGGTTCACCACCCTTTTCTAATGCCAACAGCACGTGGCCGGACACCCATTCAGGTACTGACCACGCCCGACGTTGCTTAACTTCGGTGATCTACGGGAACCGGTGCATTCAACGTGGCTATGGCCGTTGGCCCTGGAAGCAAATAAACGCAAAGCCGTAAGCCATTTTATTGTCGGTTGGTCGAGTCCAGCTGTCTTTTTTTTCTTTTTTTTTTTTTTTTTCTTTTTTTCAAATCTTGGCTATTAGCGCCGACATCCAGGGTGCAGCCAGGAATTTTCTCAGCGAGCCCTGAGATGAGAAAATTTCTAGCGCCGGCGGGGATCAAACCCACCATCTCCCGCTTATGAATCTAGCGCGCTAGCCACCAGACCACGGGAGACCCCCGGGTTGTCTTGTAGCAAGTTTTGCATGTGAATCTGCTAGGGAGCTTATTTCGTACCCTGGCAGCCAGTACATTGTGATGTGTTTGTTATGTGAGTAAATAGTTTTGAAAAATGTCTGCCAGTGCCTCAATGAGTCAGTCCTCAGTGTGCTCAATGAGTCAGTCCATAGAATCAAGTCTCGTCTGTCTGTCCTGGGAATGTTGTTCAGTCCAATAAGAATGCCGTAGAGCTCTGCTGTAAATATGATACAATTGAATCGATCCATGCAAAAAGAGCTTCAGTCCAAAATCAGTAGTTTTGAGAAAACCAGACTGAACCCCTTTCAGTATGGAATAATAAAATTAGGACTATGTTTCTATGTCACCTTTATATTTGATTGAAGTCCTTTTAACATAGAAATGTGAAGTTAGCTTTAGATAAAACGAATTCAACACTCATAATAAAGAAAATATTATCGGAACTCATATTGGGAAAAAATGGACTGAAGTTCTTTCTGCATGGATCGATTCAATTATGTCTCTTGGTAATGATTTAGTCATGAATTACAGCTGCGGATCCCACACCATTTTCTGATTTAGACCCATCAGTGTAGATAAATATTGTATTGGTAGATTAGAAAAAATATTAATAATACAGTCGCTATGCCATCGGGTTGCTGGATGGATTAGGTTATAGTTAAAGGAAGAAGAGTTACAGATAAAGTTGCCTCGTGTTAGAACAAGGTTTATAGGTAGCGATTTGAGCTGCCGCAATGAATTTTGGCTTAGTGCCAGCTATGTAAGAATGTAAAATATCTTATTAAATCGTTTTCTAAAATTGGGGCCAAATAGAATACTACTTTAGAATGTACAGTTTTTTGGAGTTCTTCCAGTGGATGGACTGGTCATGAAGGAATCACATTTCTGGAATACTACTTTGGGACATTCAGGCATTCAAGAGAGTAAAAGTTTGGTAAGAGTGCTAAATGCTGTCCAAGGTTTCTGAAATTGTTTTTGTAATAGTTAATTGAGCTTTCAAAAGCCAGCAATAATAAAAATTCCAATCTATTTGACTCATAACTAAACAAACATAAAGCATTTAAAACATAAACTTCAGTGGCCCACTATTCCATCTGTCATAAATTGCAGTAGGCGTCATAAGAGTAATAAAGGAACAAGGATTTTATTTGAACTACTGAAAGAGATTAGAAAATCTTAAGAAAGTATTTAGCGAGAGAGATGATTCCTGTCTAAATGTGAGATAAATCTTGCTAAGAATGTGTGTAATACAGGACTACAGAGAATATTTGCTAAGTCCTCGGTTTTATAATCGCCAGGACTTGGATCCTTGCCAAGTTTCTGCTTAGCAGTCCTTTCTCTCCGTGCTTTGCTTAAGCTCTTTGTGTTCCTGGCTCTTTATCGTTATGCTCTGGATTTACAATTTGTACTTTGCATCACAATATTCCCTCCATTCGCCCTCGTTTTATATACAACACAGATTGTATGGTTGCATGGATTAATTCCATACAAGGAGGTTCTTGCGAAGGAATCGTTAATATGGTTTTCAACGTCAATCTCGTTAATTTCTATTCGAGACAGTAATGAATTGTAAAAGTCCGTCACGCATGAGTTTCATAACAAAGCAAATTATTCAGAAGGAAGGAAGTATTCTCATATTGCCTGATTGATTTGTTTAAGTTCAAAATGAACATAAATAGTTTTGACCTTTAATATTTGTGATACACAGCTGAAACAATTATCTACTATATATGTGTCAAATACCACTCACTCCCTTTGAGATGTAAACAGTCGCTAAGAAACGATTTTTTGATATTCAAATTTTTAATTATGTTTAGAGGGGCTTGAATGTTTAGTTGGTTAGAGAAGGCAAGCCTAGGCCTAGCATGCGTTGCTAGGACGATAACTGGTCAGTTGTTACCGTACTGTATCTATTTCATAATATTATTTTTATTTGCGGTTCATTTCTACTATGATGGCGGGCCGTGAATTATTAGAAATAAACTGTAATTTTGTCCCTCTTAGAGCTTATGCTATACCTGTTGATGTCTAAGCTCTGTTTCCCAAGTGGCCATCAAACCGTATTGTACGTCTACGGACCAATAAGCCATCGGGACATCGCTCGCAGTGCCTGTCAATGTTAAAGGCTGACAAACAATTCAATTTGACAAATTTTAACTGAATGGTATGTATATCATGTTGTACTAAATGAATCGCCATACTCAAGGATGATTAAAATGTTATACAATTACATAAGCTATGCTGATTTCCTAGAATGAATGCTTCAGAGGATGCTGTTCATTGTGTTAATTGCCAATGAAGCGGAACACATCACATAAAATAAATAATAAATTTAAGAACATTTAAATTTTAATTTTGTTTCATTGATCTTCTGCCTTCACAAAAAAAGAAGAAAATTAGTTTTATTTTTTTTGTATTTTTGTCCAAACTGTTTGACTGTTAAGATATTTAATTAAATGCCGGTAGGACCCCGGAATGAGAGAGAGACAGGGAAATTCCGCGGGAACTTCCCCCAATGTTGGCAGCACTGACGCAGAGGGCTAATACAACTGCCAATGGCTCCTTGATAGAGCAGGGCTGCCAACTCCTACAGTCAGGGCTACTTAAATTACCTTTCTTACTTCTATTACTCTCCTGAAAAACAACAACTCTATCTTCGGGTAACAGAAGAACAATCTTGTTTTATTTACAACCTTTAAGGCATTTCTACATATTATATATACAAAAATCACTAGTCTGAGAAACAACTACTCTATCTTCGGGTACAGAAGATCAATCTTGTTTTATTTACAACCTTTAAGGCATTTCTACATATTATATATACAAAAATCACTAGTCTGAGAAACAACTACTCTATCTTCAGGTACAGAAGATCAATCTTGTTTTATTTACAACCTTTAAGGCATTTCTACATATTATATATACAAAAATCACTAGTCTGAGAAACAACTACTCTATCTTCGGGTACAGAAGATCAATCTTGTTTTATTTACAACCTTTAAGGCATTTCTACATATTGTATATACAAAAATCACTAGTCTGAGAAACAACAACTCTATCTTCGGGTAACAGAAGATCAATCTTGTTTTATTTACAACCTTTAAGGCATTTCTACATATTATATATACAAAAATCACTAGTCTGAGAAACAACAACTCTATCTTCGGGTAACAGAAGATCAATCTTGTTTTATTTACAACCTTATAGACATTTCTACATCTTAGAAGAAGAAAACTTTATTTAATGAAATAATAAAGTGGGCTGCCCAACTTTATTGGGTTGCTGGAGACACAGCATGCTCATCATTCCTGGAGGCATTCATTTATTTCATGATCTTGTTATTTGTTCTGGTTTTTTTTCCAAAAGTTCGTGGGCATTAGACGCGCCAAAAAATACAAATTTTTCTTCTAATAAAAACAAACAAAAACACAAGAGACAGCGTAGTCTCAGGAACGACGTTTGTTGCATATAAAAAAAAATATCCAGTAGTGATTAATCGGCAGGAGTGATGTCCGTTAGTGACCATAAATATGTTGGCTCATTATGCCTAGCGAGTCAATAATTATTGACTCAGCTATAACAGGTAGGTGTTCCGGCAGGATTCCAAGTTCTTGTAAGATAGTTCAGGTCATTTTCGGAATTGTACCTCTTGCACCGAACCACAGACCCTTGACAAGGAATTTTCTGGATCCATATTTCTCTAAGAATTTATCCTGGAGATATTCAATGCACTTTGAGTAGATCCCTTTCTTTTCCATGTCAATTGACTCCGCTTGCTCGGGATCGTTTGTTTCATATCGGACCGTCGGATCGAGAACGTAGGCCAAATTACTGTTCCGTGGAAAGGCGACTATATCTGCATACCTAGAAGATCCATGATCGTCGATGGCGTACACTCCTTCGAGGCAGTTGTAGCCAATCCCTTCAAGAAGATCAATGAGCCTGTGCTTCACATTTTGGTGTCGCCGAGTCACTAGTCTGTCTGTTCCTTATACAAATCCACACCGTTTGACCGATTTTAACCAAACTTGGAAAACAGGTAAGTCTTGATCCGGGGTGTCTTGTAGGCTAGGTCAAAAATGTCTACAAGCAGTCTCTCCTTATGTTTTTCCTTATACAAATCCACACCGGTTGACCGATTTTGGCCAAACTTGGCACACAGGTAAGTCTTGATCCGGGGTGTCTCATAGGCAAGGTCAAAAATGTCTAAAAATGATTTACCCCCTATCCTTACTCCCAGCCCCACTTCTCTCCACCCCCTCCCCCCCCCCCCCATTCTCTACTGTCTAGCCCTGACCCATCCTTCCAGTCTTCAGAAATGTTCTCTTCTTGAAACGGGACAGTTCTCAATCTTCTCAATAGGTATGTTACTATGACACTTGTACTGTATTCGCTTGGATACCATATACATGTATATTTATTTATATTGCTATTATTATACTATATATATATATATATATATATATATACATATATACATATATATATATTTATATTTTCAAGCATATAGGTACTCATATTTATGTTAATGTTTCTAGCAATAGGTATGTCACTATACAGGTATATTTATTTATATTGCTATTATTATACTATATATATATATATATATATATATATATATATATATATATATATGTATATATATATATATATATATATATACATATATATATATATATATATATATATATATATATATATACATATATATATATATTTATATTTATATTTTCAAGCATATAGGTACTCATATTTATGTTAATGTTTCTAGCCTTTTTTTTGTTGTTTTTTGTAATTGTTTCTGTCCTTACCATTGTTATACCATATATGTTTTTACAGCCCTGAAGATGGCTTGTATAGCAAGCCGAAACGTTGGCGGCAATAAATATACATTTTAGCAAATAAAATGTGTTTTATTGAATAAGAACACTGACCGAAACCCCGACGATCAACGCTTCCTACTTCCGAACGGTCGACCATATCTTCTCAATTAAAAATGATTTCGACCAAACTTGGCGCACACTTGTCTTAGTACTGGGATAAGCTAGGCCAATAAAGACCATCGGCTGTTAGTTTGTTATTTATACAAATCCACACGTTTTGACTTATTTTGACCAAACATAGCACACAGGCAGGTCGGGGAGAGTCATGAGCTAAGTCAAAAACGTCTACCAGCTGTCTGTCATTATGTTTCTTCCTTATACAAAGTCACACAGTTTGACCGACAATGACCAAACTTGGCACACATGTGTCATAGGTTAAAATCGTCTAGGGCTCACAGTTCAGAGATCACGAGTTAGAAATTGTGAAACTGAATAGTAACATATTTGCATTATTATATTTTAATATACTTATTATTTGATCTCTAATTAATTTTTGCTTTTCTAGATGCAGAAAGGACGTGTAGCATGGCACGCGGGGTAACAGCTTGTACTTAAGTAACTTTCTTAAAGTCAAAAGTCGGAAAGTTTTGAAAGAATAAGTTGAAATGATGATTGTAATTCAAGTCCAGTACAATAATCGCTTTTAGAAGATTTTCCAACTTCTTCTTTCATTCTTATAGCAAACTTTCACAAAACGGGTTTAGTTTCTTCAAACGAATCTCTTCTCCATCCTCAGACCAACAGACTTCTTCAGATATTTTTGATTTTCATTATTCGCAAGTTTTACACACAAGTATAAACACACAATACACAGAGTGTAAATAAAGTGGCGACTAATACTTAAGGAGGTGATAGTAGACACCAAATGGAACAAGAATAGTCCTTTGGGCTGAGGGTCAACTCCCAACAGGGAAGGAGGAAATGTTGTGTTTTTTTTTTGGGGGGGCGGCTTAACCAGGTTTATCGTTGGCTAGACAGTAAGAAATAAATAACTGTTTAAAATATGTAATTCCCAAATGCAGCGTCTTAAAGTAAAATTTACTTGAAGAACAACTAGACTGTGTCAATTATAAAACAGTGAATGGGGGCTAAAACGCAGTTTAAATTTACAACCAGTGTGGAGGGCATATTCAAAATTATTAATAGCCAAACATTTTTTTTTTTTATTATTATTATTGTACAAAAGAATTCATTTATTCTTTTCATTTTTTTTTTATTTATTATTATTATACAGGGTGTCCCAGTATATGTGTCCACCTCCTTTTTCCTCCTAGAGTTGTTGGAATTTCGAAATGAAACTTGGTAGGTCTTAGTTATGTTGCATGAGGTTTCTTTTGAA